>PVLD010034861.1:0-12300 GCA_004027595.1 Dinomys branickii | reverse complement strand
GTGTACTAGTTCCTTTGACTCTGCCTTGCCTCAGGGCGCTGATTAGAAAGGTTGCTGCACAGTGGGCATGCTACTTTAGTGGCTGTTGTAACTTTTCATCCTCACACTGCATTCAACAACACATCCCAAGCACCGCTGCCTCTTTTCTGGGCTATGCCTTCTCCATTCCGGCTTCCTCCTGGCTCTCAGAACTCTGGTCATCCTCGGCCAAGTTGGGAGGCTCTTGCAAGTACGAGCCTCCGAAGCTGATGCTTTGAGTGCTGGAATGAGGGAGTGGGCTGAGGGTGTGTATGGAGCGGTGACTCCTTCCTTCTCTGCCTCCTCTTCCTCCAACTGTGTCATGGCGGCCTTCTGAGTTTTTCCTCCATGACAGGTCTTGTTTGATCTTTGTGAGGGTTTCAATTCTCGTTTCAGATCCTTCCTGGGTCCAGGGGATTCACTTCTCTCCTTCTTTTCTCACGTTGCTATATTCCCGTATCTGGATGGTGATCCTCTGGGAGGATCTTTCTCTGCTGCTTACCTGGTCGCCATCTTACCAGAAGTCTTGAATTATGTGTTATTATATGGGGCACAATTCCATTTTCTCAAAGGGTAAGAAAAAATAGATGTATGCAGCACATTTCCTGCATGACAAATTTCCTTGGCTGTAATTTTACTGACTCTGAAAATACTTCAAAACTTTTTCATCCGCTTGATTTGGTCTGTCAATATGCTGAAACCCAGTATCACAGCATTTGACCTTTGGCAGACTTTTAGCTGAATAGGTAATAATTCAGCAATTTTTAATTGTGTCAGTGATAAGATAACTAAATAAGTAGGTGAGAAATTGCAAGTGGCAGGTACCACTGCTAGCTAGTTTGCAGTTCTTACCCAAACCTACTGAACCCAGATGGTTAAACTGTCCATTGAGAATATGTCTGTATGGAGTATTGAGCACCCTCATCACTGAAGGAATGCTATGGCTTGAACACTTTCCCCTCCAAAACTGTGTTGAAATTTGGTTGCCTTTGTGGCAGTGTTTGGAGGTGGCACATTGTGGAGATGATTGGGCTGTGAGGACTCTGCCCTCACAGTGAGATCAGTGCCATTTGAAAAAGATGCCATCTACCCCTTCTTACTCTCTTGCCCTTTGCTTTTGGCCATGTGATGATGCAGCAAAAACTGTGCCCACCGATGCTGATGCCTTGATCTTGGACTTCCCAGCCTCTAGAGCTATGAGAAAATAAATTTGTTTTTTATATATTACTCAGTCTGTGGTATCCTGTTATAGCAGCACAAAAGGGGGTTGGACACAGTGTGAGCTAAATTTTTCGAATGATCTATCAAAATCATTGTTGACACAGTCTATGCTTTGTGAAGAAGTAATAGAACTTTAAAATGTTAAACTTAGCCTCCTATAAAATAAATGCAAAATTTTCTGCTATTTTATGTATTTATTTTGCAGCACCGGGGATCAAACCCAAGGCCTTGCACATAATAAGTGCGGGCTTTACCTCAGAGTTACACCCCAGCTCTTTAGTTTTGTGTTTGTTTGCTTGTTTTGATAACCCTCATGATCTCATTTAAGAGTATGCTTTTGCTCCAAGCTGAACCAATTAAAACTCCATGTCATAAACCATGAGATGAGCTTTACAATCAGTATCTTATTTGTTCCTTGCAAAAACACTTGCTGACAGTATCCACACTTTACCAATAAGAAATGAAGTAATTTTCAAACATGCACAACTGATATGTAGTAGCACCAAAATCTGAATCCAGACCATTTAACCCTAGAGAATGTAATGTTTAACAACAAAACTGCACTGGCTCTTAAAGTAAAACTGAAAAATAAGCTGGGTGTGGTGGCACATGCCTATAATCCCAACACTTGCAGGCTGAGGCAGGAGGATGGCTGTGAGTTTGAGGCCAGCCTGAACTAAATAGCAAGACTGTCTCAAACTAAAACTAAAACTAAAACTAAAACACACACAAAAAGAAGAAATTCCCAAGAAACATTCTAGAATTATAGCGTTTAACATTTTTTATTGGCTCTACTCCTCCAAAAGTTATCCCAAACCCAACTGTTAGGGCTTGTGTCTAAGTGCCCCCAGAGCCTCATGCAGTCATGGGGAGTCTTTTCAAAAGTGGCTAGATCTAGAGTGTGTGGTGCTGGGATCAAGGGCATGTGATTACTAAATCAGTCCACTGATTTTTTTGGCATAGTTCTGCCTAGGATTAAGGGTATGAGGGCTACACGCACCCTAGGGCAGGTAGCCTGCATACAATATAAGGAACAAAAAGAGAGGACTAATGTGCTCTCACCAGCCTGTGTTTGCCATGCACTATTTCTCCTCTGCCATGCCACCTCGCCTTGGAGCCAGCCCACTATGGACTGAAACCTCTACAAACTGTGAGCCAAATAAACCTTTCCTCCTTTAACTGTGGGTGTCAGGGATTTTGTCTCAGCAACAAGAAAAGTATCTAAGATGGCAACTACTCACTTCTGAGAACACTGCCTCTCACTGGGACTTGTGAAATAAGCAAACTCAGTAGTTCTTATACTCTGGTCCTGAGGCACATTATTTTGACATGGTAAGTGCTGAATGGGAGATAGTTTACGTGTCACCACAACCCAGATCAAAATGCAGAACATGCCAGTGTTCTACATCTTCCTGATCCCCTTCTCAGTCAACAATTCCTCTCTACCCCAAGAAATAACTAACCATTCTTCTAGTTTGCATCACCATATATTAATTTTTGTCTTTCAACTCCTTAAAACTGTAATTATAATTTATGTCTTTCAACTCCTTAAAACTGTAATTACACAGTATGAAACTCTTAAATCTGATTTTTTTTCCTCTCAAAATTATAAGATTGAACATATTATTTTATATAGCAAAAGAAGTATTTTAAATCACTGTGTAGTACTTTACAAATTATTCACCTGTGCTATAGCCAGTGACCATTTGGATGCTCCTGTGTTTGGCCATTTTGATATGAGAGTTCCTATGGCTCTACACCCTTGCCTAGGCTGGATATTTTCAATCCTTTCATTTTAATAACCTTTAATATTCTTGAGGGGCACAAGTACAGATTAGAAATCCTTTTGGGGGTGCTCTTCTGCAGTATAAAAGACAGATTGGGCATGTGAAACCTTAGAAATTATGAAAGAAACGCATAGGAGCCCTGAGGATTTAGGTATGTGCAGACCTACAGTATCTGAGAACTGAGCTCAATCCCCATGTTCATTTGGTTTTGTTTTGTCTTTCAGGTGGGAGTTTCTGTATGCTGTCGGGGCTGGTCCTGAATGTCTGGACCTAAATGATCCCCCAGCATGTGCCATGTTCAGCATAATCTTTGTTTCCTTGAGGATGAAACTTTATTCCATAAAGATGGAAGAGTGGCTCTTAACACAAAGATGATTCAACAGAGACTGCCTAAAGTTAGCAACACTACCAGGAGACTGAAGGAATGCACCTTTTTGATAGCTAGTTGCTCAGCTTCAGTGTGCATCAAAATCTCCGAAAGGTGTGTTAAACTGCCACCTGCAGGCCTCATCCCTTAGAATTTCTAATCCAGAGGGTCTGTGGGTGTAGGTGGAGCTATAGAATCTGCATTTCTAAATTTAATGAAATCAACAAAGAGCATTAAAGGCCATCCAAATTATGACAGACAACAGCCATCATGAGGTAAGCTTTTTTGTGATACTAAGGATTGAAACCAAGGCCTTTGCACTGAGCTATATCACCAGCTCTTTTTTAAAAAAATTTTTGCTGGGGATATAGCTCAGTGGCATAAGCGCCTGCCTGGCAAGCTCAAGGTCCTGAGTTCAATCCCCAGTACCACACACACACACAAAAATAAAAAGTAAAGAAAATTTTAAGACAGGGTCTTGCTCAATTGTTGAATATCTATCTCTGTTTCTCTCACCCTCTCTCTCTCTCTCTCTCTCTCTCAGTTCATGATCTTATATTACCCAGAGCTGCTGTTTTAATGGGCTTTCAGTAAATGCAGGTATTAAAGCCCAGAGACTTGGAAATTTGCCTCTTTTACTCTTAGCTGTAGATGGAGAAGAAAAATGTCTCTCACACAATCCTTTGATTATGAAGTGGCTTCCAGTAGGTTTGAAGTCTATAACGCTGAATAATTTCTACTGTTCTTAGTTCAGGCTTTTCTTCTATCTTTTAAAAAATTTGAAAATCATCATAGCTCAATGTCTCAGGTATAATACACTTAATTCATTCATTTCTTCTTCATATGATATATTCCCGAGACCCCACCTGACAGCCTTCCCTTGGGGACTTTCTATATGAGCTACATCCCCAGTCCTTTTTTTATTTTATATTTGAGATAAGCTCTCACTAAGTCAATAAACTGCCCAGGCTGGGGTTTAGCTTGCAATCCTCCTGCCTCATCCTCCTAGGGTACTGGGCTCACAAACATTTAAGAGCACACCCCGCTAACACACACAGGGATATATTACACAAGACATGAATACTCTGAGGCAAAGACTGCCTAAAAGAAGTTACAACTGGACTGAAAACTGCCTATGTTCAGTATGTGAAGATGAAGATTCTTGAGATACGTGGGAGCTATAAGTCTTACTTAACTTCCTTCTAAATAGCTAATGTCAGAAAACTCTTTTTGAATTGTATTCTTCAGCAATATTGAATGCACTATTGTATCAGGGACAGTAGACATTTAGATACATAGAAACAACTGCAAGTCATATTTAATCTGGATGGCATAGTGAATTAACAATGAATTCAACTCTGCTTGAGCTTGATTGTTGGCACACTGTTGAACTATTAACATATCACAATCTTACTGAAGAACTATATTGTGAATGTAACAGAAAATCAGCAAAGAGTGCCATGCAATTGTTATTGATAACACAGCAAACGGTGAAGTTACAGAGTGATTTAGGAACCACAAGCCCACAATATTTTGTTCATATACCCTTCCAAATTGAAAGCAAAAAGCAATTACAGTGGTGCCTCGGTTCATGAACTTAATTCTTTTCACAATTCTGGTTGCAAGCTAAACTGGACCAGAACCGACTCTCCGCAAGTCAACATCAACCCTAACCACTGACTTTGATTCAGTTCTCATTCAATTTGGTTTGTGACCAGAATCATGGAAAGAATTATGTTCATGAACTGAGGTACCACCGTATAGCTGTCTATAAGCAGAAAGCTATGGGCCATTTCTTCAAACCTCAGTAAGACAAAACGCATAATGTCCAAAGATTTTGGAATTATCATGTCATAATTTAACAGGTTATTTAAATGAAACACAATAGCAGCTACATGTTTAAAGCCATGTTGAACAGAAATATATGTAATAGGTAAAAACACATTTAAACTTATTAAGATAGCCTGTAGAGAAAGTAGTCTGTGTGCTGGGACATGTGGAAGAAGATTTTTTCAAAAAACCCTCAACGTTTTCAGAGTATAAATATTTCTGACACTAGAGCTGCTGGAAATATTCTATTATTTGACTCTGATACTGAAGTACATGCAATGAAACTGAAATGCAGATGGAAAGACCAAGATGATTGGTTTCTTGAAAGCCAATTATACCATACCATTGCCACATTTGCAGAAGCAAAGAACATTATTCCAGTGATTGTGTAAAGCACCAAGTGCAGGCAAAAAAATAAAAATTAAAAATGTAAGTTCGAACAAGGCTTTCTGAAAAGATTCAGAAAATATTTTCTTCAGCTGGTAATTGAAGCATTGTCTGTGGGAATGCTTCAGTCAAACCGCTGTATCATCAGCAACCCCACCAAGAACAGGGTTTTCAAAGAAGATGAATTGTCACCTTAACTCCTATTCATTAGAAAGGAAAGCTTAATAATTCTGTGGAAACACCAACACTAGCAGTATCCCATGAGAGCAGAGCTAACCAAACACTCCCTGCTAGCCTACCCCCTAAGCTGAACGTGAGCGTCCATCTAGTACATAGCACTAATGGTTATTTTCAGACATATTCTTCTCTACTATAGGGGATCACGCTCCTGCCCTTTGAACTAGGTACAGTTACTGGACTAGTTTTGTCTAATGAAACCTAAGCGGATGTGACATTGCACATCAGGACTATCAGCGTTTCACTGCCAGCGGGAGAGCCTCTTCTCTAGTCTTTTCCTGCCTTGGCGAGCCCCAAGCCTCATGCTGAGCTGTAGCCATGATAAAAATGGTAGGGTCTCCACCAGCCTGCGCCCCTCCCTGTTGATCATCCTGCCAGCCCACGATGGACACACACTGCACGAGCAAACAGACGTCTGTGAAAAAAACCAACGATAACAAAACAAAAATACACCTTCGTTGTTTAAAACCACTGGATTTTAGCCCTTGTTTCCACAGCATACCTTAACTTGTCCTGACTGGTGCTTTGGGGTCACTTTGTAGAGTATAACAGCCCCAGGAGCAAAATACCGGCCTCCAGTGATGAGAAATAAATGCTCCTGAATGTAATGTCAAGCTTAAAAAACTTGAAATACTAATATTTTTCAATTGGCAAATACAGATTACATGTATTCATTGTGTACATGTTGTTTTGAAATATAAATACATTATGCAATAACTACCTGCATATTAATATTTTAAATTACAAAATTGTAATATACAAACTTAATTTTAAATTTTTATATTTTGTGTCTATTCTTTTTTCTCAGAAAGTTATTATAAGCTGATGATATTCTGCTTCAGCCAAATACTGATTTTTAACATGCAGCTGTTTCGCATTTAGCCAAAATACACATTTGGTACCTTTCTAAAAATAATATAGTAAATAAAAATGATATGAATAAGAGCTTGCCTATGTGTGATTTACTTAAAATAGTTACTTGATAGAAACCTGAAATAATTTGGAAATTAAGTCACAAATGTATTCTTTGGAAAAGCACCTTGATCTTCCAGAATGAGGCATTCTTTGCTGCCACTCTGTACCTCCTGCCATGTCTCTGTTGCTGCCACCAGCTGGCTTCCACAAACGCTAAATTCCAGCAACCAGCAGGATTCAGTTCAGTGCTTTGTTTTGACTGCTGGGTTCCTGATGAGAACACCAACTCGGCTGAATAACTAAATTTTTAGGCTGGGAACAGAAAAGCATAATCAACTCATTTCCTACATATTTTAGGTTATCAACTAGCCACACGGTAGCTGGCACTTGTCTCAGCAAGTGGTCCAAAGCTTGAGGCTAACAAAAGAGAAGCCATTTCAATACTTAAGTGAATATTATTCTCCCAGCAAAGAACACTGCTAAAATCTACAGAGTCATTATATAACAGCAAACAAAGGTCAACCCTAACACCACTGTGGACCAATAGTCTAAGTGTAGTCTGGAGGTTTAATCACTTCCAAGGTACACGTTCTATGAATTCACCCAAAACATCTGAATATAAAATTATTTAAATTATGTCATGCTTATTTGGCTTTGTGAATTTTTGAACAGTTAAATGTTTTAATTTTTGGTTTCAATCAACATTTGGCACCTTTTGTTAGGGGGATTCAAAGATATAGAATTCAAAATTGTTTTAAATTCACAAAATTAAGCATAAAAGAAAAATAAGCTTGCAAGTTTGTCAAATTTATACTTCGGAAATTCTCAAATGTTGAAACAACACTAAAACTTTTGGGACACCTCTACACAGAAAATCATGGAGTCACATAATGCTTCAATATACACTTTTATAACTTACAGCCTATGTCCAACGGATACTGAAAGCATTTGTAACAATACATATATCTGCACAGAGAAAATTGAGTCCAGATTTTTGAAAGTGGATAAACCTGTTGCTAAGTGATTAAAACTAGGAAAACCAGGATCAAATGAGGCAAAGTGCCAGCAACACCTGTGACACAAGTTCCTGGTATACTGTATTTTCACTTTAAAGGGGTTGCGGGTGCATTTGTTCTTCAAATAGTGTTATAATCCAGGTGTTTTGTATTATTATTGCTAATGATGTTTTTCCAAAAAAATTGAAACAAACAACTTTCAAAGATAAACACTGTGAGAATGTAGCTGGGCTAGGGGTACAACTCAATGGTAGGACACTTGTCTAGCATGTTAGAGGCCCTGCATTGCAACACCACAAAACAAACAAGACAAAAAACAAAACGAGAAATATTCAATGCCATGACTATAGCTTTCCTTCCTGTTAGAGATTATCTAGTTCGATCTTTCTCAACCTTGGCTGCATTATGCAATGATCCATGCATTTAAAAAGTATGATGTGGGCAGAGGATACAGCCCAGTGGCATTAAGTGCCTGCCTGGCAAGCACAAGGTCCTGAGTTTGAGTTCCGATATAACCCCCAAAAGTATAGATGCTTAGGTTCCACAGAGCTCTGATTTAACTGATTTAGGTTACAGAATTTTAAAGACCCCCCAGTGACCCCAATGCATAGCCGAGATTGAAAACCATTGCTGCAGTTCAATACATAATCAAGTGTATGGCAATATAAAAATATGTGTAGATGTTCATAACTCCAACTTTTAACAGGAGGACTAATCTCAAACTCTATAATGAAAGAGATTTTTAAAAAGAACCTAACTTGCCACGCCTGCAGCACTCGGGAGGCTGAGGCAGGAGAATCACTATGAGCTCAAAGCTAGCCTGGGTTATACAGAGAGACCCTTTGTGGGGGCAAAAAAACCATGAAAACTAATTTAACAACATGGCTAGCTCTCAAACTTACTACAAGCGAAATAAACTGGACATAAAGGCAAAGAAAAGAAATCAGAATGGTGATTGGCTAGGGAGGATTGGGAAGAGAAAGGAGAATTCCTCAGGTGGAAATGTTCTTCGTTTAATTAGGGTACATGGATCACATATCTATCAAAATTCATCCAAGTGAATACTTTCTGTATGTATGATCTCGTTATGTTAAAAAGGGATGAACGAAATTAAATGTAGATATCTAAGGCAGAGTAGGGAAAGTACAGGCGATTAACTACTTCAGACGACCTTAAACTTGCTAGATTCAAAACAGCAGCAAACTCCAAATCAAAAGCAGTGATAAACCGAGCGCGGTGGCGCACGCCTGTAATCCTAGCACTCGGGAGGCTGAGGCAGGAGGATCGCTGTGAATTCGCGGCGGCCAGTAGGCTCCAAAGTGAGCTCAAGGCCAGCCTGACTTAAAACGAAAGGAAAAAAAAAAAAAAAAAAACAGGAAGAAAGGGAGAGCAGACAGCTGGGAGGGCCAAAGCCCACGAAATCGTCAGAGGGGCGGTACCTAAAACCAAACTGCAGTCTTTACGGCAGCGCTCAAGTGCCACGAGAAAATAAGCCTCTGCATCTCTTTCCGGTACTTTTAGATCAGCCCGTGTGTGCTTAAAGGAAAGGTCCGGAGGGAAACGTCGCCACTTGTAGCAAAGGAACCGGAGACATCTTAGTTCCCGTGCAGATGCTGGGGCTATAAAGAGCCAGGACGACGGTTTGCCGTTTGCAGCTCCCCTTGCGCAGGACGCCGGTGCTCACCTTCTGTCTGCTGCTACCATGATTCCGATGTCGCTGGTGGTCCTAGTGGTGGGTGGCTGGACTGCTGTCTACCTGGCCGATTTGGTGCTGAAGGTGAGGGCCTCGGGCCTAAGGCCCTGGCCGGCGGTGTCCAGGGCCAGAACGGAAGGTCCTCTGTCGCCAAAGGCCTTTTCTCTTCCCCTGCCGAATGCCTTCCGGGCTGGAAGCCACGGTCCGTGCCCACGTGCGGCCTTCCGCGTGGCTTAGCGGCCCCGCGGAGCAAAGAAAGCCCGGCGGGTGGAGGGAGGGGTGTGGCTGCCCCGCGGCTGCCGCACTGCGAGCCCGGATCCCCGCGGCCGTGAGCTCCGGCCCAGGAGGCGCAAGGGGGCGGTTTGGGAGGGCCCCACGGCAGCAGTGTATCAGGAAGCAGAATAAAAGGCCCAATTAGGAAAGGCAGTTTTCCCTTCCTGTTTCAAGGTTACATCCTTCTAGATACTTTGGTGTTGGTACGAATCTGAATCAAGTCGTGATTAAGATCCTTGATCTCAAATTCAAAAGTACAGACGGTCATGTGGGATTCCGGTTAAAATACAGGTTCCGATGCCAAAGGTCTGGGGCCAGGAGCTTCCAACCAGGTCTCAAGTGAAACCGATGGTGCTGGTCGCACAGACCATTGTTCGAAGTAGCACAGTCGACCAACAAAGATTTAACCGGTTTCCGATTACTCGAATTCTGATTTGCACCCTGCACCATCTTGTCACCCACGCCCTCGGTACACTGTTTATTTTTCGGTTACTTGGGAATGTAGCAGAAAATAAATAACAGCTGTCAGGTTCACGTGCTCCACGTAACATTTTGGAACTGAATACAGTACTGAGGAGTGTAACTATATGTGTGGAATAAGATCGTATAAATTCTCAAAGTTTAATAAAAATAATGGGTATTATAGTAAAATTTTCATGTTAGGAATACGGTTTTAAGTTGAATGCTGTAGTATTGTGTGTTTTAGATATAACAAAGTAAAAAGGTATTTGTACTTCTTTGTCATTTAAATTTGCCAAGTGCAACAGTTTATACAGGGTAAGATGGACGTGGTGGCATGCCTGTTATCTCAGCACTTGGGAGGCTGAGGCACGAGGATTGCCAAGAGTTGGAGGACAGCCTGGCCTACATAGTGAGTTGAAGGCCAGCCTGAACTACAGAGTGAAACCCTGTTTCATAACAGACAAACAAACAAAAGTTTATACAGTGTAATCCTTAGGGCTGCAGTGATGGCAAACGTATGGCATGCGTGCATGCATGCCACAGCACGCTGTTTGTATCATTGAAAGTTCTAAAAGGTTCGCCATCACTGGAACTTCTACCACTTCCCAGCTATTGTGACCTTGGGCAAATTACTACCTGTACCTTGCTTTCTCATCTTTAAATAGAGATAATACTAGGAAAGATTTCCTGCGATTATAGAGAGGAATGCACTAGTGGCATCCACAAATGTAAAGGCATGCTACCTCAGGTTCAAGGACCATTAGCACTGGGCTGATCTGGAAGCTTGTTAGAATTTGAGGCCTTGCTGCTGACCTACAGAATTGGTCTGCATCTTAACAAGGCCACTAAGTGATGCCACTGCACACTGGTGTTTGAGAAGCACTGATGTAAAGGACTTGCCTAGCATGGCATAACCAGTACAGGCCACAATAATTTTGTTTGTGGTGTCACAGGATTTGGGGATTGTTTTTGCAGTGCTGGGGACTGAACCCAGGGCTTCCAACATGCTAGGGTGCTCTACTATTAAGCTACATCTCCAATGTGATTTTGTTGTTTGAGGAAAGGAAAAGAAGCCACATGGTTTCTTTAGGTTGTATATGTGGAAAAATAAAAATAACCCGTGAAACGTGTATGGTGTCTTGTTAAGTGTGCAGGGTGATCAAGATGTCACTACTTTCAGTGACAGCACAATAGTCCCAAGTGAAAGACCTGGCACTCCTTTAGAGTACCTCCTTGGGGGAGTGGAAACTTTGGCTTTGAGGGGCCCATAGCTTTGGCGACTCTGCCTCTGGCTTGATCTGTTGTTCTACTCGAGATCCCAGCATTTCTGCAGTAAACATCTGCTGGAGGAAGGTGTCACTCTTTTTTCAAGTCTTGGAAAAACAAGCAGATTTAAAAAGCTCCCTGAAGACCAAGAGCAGAAAGCATTACAGATCCAAAGCAAAGAGATATCTAGAGTTAGACTCCTCTAGCCATTTTTTAATGACTGATAGGCCTAGTGTAGCCTTCTGGGGCAAATAAGTTTCTCACATAGATGGGCATCATTTATGACAATGTGTACAGCACTTATGTAATTGTCAGGTATTGGACATAGCCTTATGTTTTACACAATCCTCTGTTGGTCCAGGGCTCCATACTTCCTTAAAAATAAAACTCTCTGGCTATGTATAAGCAGCTACTCCTACAAGCCCTGGGGAATTTAGGAGATTTTACCCAGACCAAAATGGCTTTAAGTAAATTTTGTTCTTTTACTTGATCAAAGTTAGTATAACTTAGGACTTGCTCAGAAGAAGAAAGCACTGACTTCAACTAACTTGTCTTCTCTATTGAATGACTGGGAGTCTTTTAGAATTATAACACAGGACCTCCTTCCTTTCTGTGACAGCAAGGTCACCTGTGTTGTCCAACATGGTAGTTACTGACTTACTGAGCATTTGAAATGGAGCTAGTCTGAATAAAGATGTGCTCTTAAATGTAAAGTTGACTCCAGATTTCAAAGAATACCCAAAAAGGGGACCTAAGTAACTTCATGTTGATTACGGGTTGAAATGATATATTGACTGGGGTCAAAATATGTGAAACTGAATCTTCAGT
>PVLD010034860.1:0-12301 GCA_004027595.1 Dinomys branickii | reverse complement strand
TTAGGACACCAACGTTTTTGGTAAAGGCACATCTGAAAGTGTCTTCATGTGACAAGGAAGCATGACCTATGAGATCGCACCTGCTGCCTGGCCCCTTCCTTTCAGGCTCTTTCCCTGCTGAAGAATCTTCATGGGGAGGTTGAAGATTTGATTCTGAGAGCCTGAACGAACTTGAGACCAATATCGAAAGGCAAATGCTCACAGCCATGTAACCGCACAGAAAAGGAGACTTCTTTTACCCTCATTACACTTATGGTCTATTTGTTGTTGGCAACCACGTGTGCAGTGGACCCTCCGCTATGTGCTGTAAAGCAGTTATCCACAGACAATCACAGAGCACGAAAACATCACCACAAAACATGCAGCCTTTCTTTTCATAAGCAGCCTTCACAAATACTCTTGAACTATACTAATCACTGTCTGATTCCCTCAAATCTTTGCAGAGAAAAAGCAAACATTTTCCAATAAAAGCACTATGGCAACCAGAATCACTTCCTCAGAAAGTAAAAGAAAACTGACCTGTATAAGAGACACCAGCTTTCCAATATTCTGCAGCTTGTCAATCTTGAGTCCTTCATGATGGTCATTGATTCAGAGCAATAAAGTAATTTTTATCATGATAAGTCAAATTTACCAAAATCTTATTTTTAAATGGCAAAATGTATGAAAAAATAACCAATGTAAGTTGTCCATCTTTTCCTGTGAGTTCCTTCCCTCCCCATCCTACTTGAGTGCAGCACCCCAGGCCCTCTCTCCCCACTGATTCACATGCTGTCCTCTTTTTAACCTCTTTCTGTACACACACACAGTAATGCACACAGTCAGTTCTATAATAAATTCTGGGCACCTCAGAAGTTCGTCTGCCTTTCAAAGAGTGAAAGGAGCCAATGTTTAAATCCTTCTGAGGCTGAATCACACCATTCTACTGAAATTATCAATCTGAAGCTGTTACAGGGCATATGAGGACATTTAAATATATACTACAGAAGTACTTGTTATGGCTAAACCTAACTCTAATCATAATGCCAACTACACAGCCCAGTGTCTGTTAATTGAAAATTTCCATTTTATCAACTTGTCTCAGTGATATGTTAAATTATATGACCGAGTATGGCACACAATTACAATAAAAATAAAAAGTCAAGGAAATAAACTAACATCCAGAGCCGTATTCACATTTCCAACCAGTATGATCCAGTTCTCTTGCTGCAGTTACTCAGGAGAAGCTGGCAGGAAACAATTAGGTCAAGCTGGTGTTCACAGGGCGCTATGTGAAGACTTGAAGGAATAGCTCTATAGATGATATTTGAGTTTGAAAAGAAAAATGACTTCACCATTGTAAAGGTAACTGAAGACAAAACAGATGGAAAATGCACAAAAATAAACCCAATTATGCAAACACCATTCCCATGCATTAGATCCTTGAAACCTGCTCAACTCACATATCTTGATCTGTATTTCAGGAAACTTGTGTAACAGAAAGCCAAATTTATAACAGAACACTGAACATACCATGGACGTTAATGAATGCAACGCACTGTAAATCCCTGGTTGTTCAACATGGTTCCCTGCCTCTGAGAGACCAGAGACACATTACTGCTGCCCCCAACTTGATCAAGTAGGTTCTGTGATATTGCCATGGACCACTAGTGTGAACACTGACTAAATTTTAAAAATTATCTGTGCAATTTTAACTATAAAACTTTTTTCTTGATATTCAGAAACTTAACTAAAGGGCTCACGGACTTGACAGGACTTAGTTCAGAATGGACATAAACCCAGTTTTCAATTCATAATGAAAAAGGGGTTTGCTCAGTTACGCAAGGTAGCCTAGGGAATTTATACTCCTAAATCTCCCAGGGGGCTGGCATTAGTGCCATGCCTCAGTGATGTTTACTTTACCCAAACACTAAACTCTTGGCAACACTTGGTGATGTTAAGAATGAATACATTTACCCAGGGATGGTGGAGCATGCCTGAAATCCTTCCATTACCATGGTTGATGCAAGAGATTCTCTTGAGTTTGCGGGCAACCTGTGGCTACATAGTAGGTCCATGGCCAGGCTGAACTACCAAACCAGACCCAGTCCACCCCCAAGACAAAGGCAGCACAACCTTGTAACTGACACGGGAGCACATGACTGTCAATTCAATAGTACAGGAGATGGCAACATTATCAGAAGTTGTCACCACATTGGGTAACTTGGTAAGACGTGATCTCACAATGTAAAAAAATATTTTTTCTTTCCAATTTAGAAGCATTCAGGTAAAGTTACAACTTCTAAATTCAGCCCCTCACAATTAGAAACATCAAACATGCCTTAAAATCTTTGATGTGCAACAGAAACTCCTTCCTGTTTTACTTCAACTGTGATAGCCAAAATATTTTTAAACCTTCAATATTGTCACACTAAGTCAAGTTCACTTCAGAAGTACTTTGCTGTTCTGGTTGCTGATTGGGCCACCCTGCAAATTCCCCTGCTCTCCCATTTCTTTTTTCATCACCTTGGTTCCTCTTATTCAAAAAGCTCTTTACTCCTACTTCTTCCAAATGCATGCGGGTCTTAACTATGGGAATCTACCCCCACTGCAGTAGTTGTTCAATGCAAAGTCCATCTCAAACAGTGTTTCAATTTTCAAGTCAATATCTAGACCCACCCCAAGGACTACAGCAATTGTTTGAGAGATGACACCCATTTCCCTTTCCATTCATGTACTTATCACATCTATACAGCCTTGTAGATCACAGTTCACTGGGTTTCTCAGTGTGGGATTAACAGGCAGCAGCATCAGGCAGTTTTTCTGGGCAGGAACATTTTTTTCTCCCCAGCTAATACAACCTCATCCCCTGCATATTTTTCAACTTTGTAACCTCTAAGTAATGCCTCACTTCAGTAGTCCCATTGTAAAGCACAGTTTCTGTAGTTAGTTTATAAATAGGCACCCAGCTCGGGAAAGAGCCTGAGGCAGAGTTGGGCCTTCATGGTTATAAAAAGAATGAAAAAGAAAATAGACAATGACTCTGGACTTTTATCCTCCACAAAAAATGCAGAACCCTTTCTACTAAAGTGGTGGCTGCTAACTCCTAAGCTCCAGAATTTCTAGAAATTAAAGTACAAATAGCTATTTTTTCTCTCAAACCTGTTTCCTAGACCCTGCATGCTGAGGAAATGGGTTACAGAACCTGAGTGAAAAGGTGCTTGCCTTGGCGGGCTATGGTGTCTCATGTCTGTAGTCCCAGCACAGAGGCTGAAGAAGGAGGAGGATGGCCAAGAGTTCAAGGCCAGGTTAGGCTACAGAGATACATCTTGTATCTTAAAAAAGAAAGGGGATTTATTTTAAATCCATACAGCCATGTGTCACAGGGTTCTTGGTTGCTCACTTGGGTTGCATCCTGGCAATCAAGGAGCAATTCTCATTTCTTTGTTTGGATTTGGATATCATTGCTCAACGCTGTAAGATTAGTTCTGTTTATGCAGTGACACCAGTGTAAGTAGACGTCTCACATGAATCATTCAAATGATAGTTGTTTTCATTTTCAGGATGCATCCCAGATGTGCCCCAAACCACTGCACTCCTCAAACTGGTGGAGACACTGGTGTACCTGGGCTGCCCAGAAGGCATTTTGTGCTTACAGTGTCACAATATGGACAATATGCAGGGGATCCAGCACTGTCCCTGCCTAAGCAAAGGGAAAATACTGACAGATGATAGCTGAACAACCACTGTCTTAGGAAGACCTGAGTATCCGGATCTAAGCAGGGAGGCTCTAGACTGTCATAGCTGGTTCTGGCCACCCTCCCCCAGAACTCACACAATTCCATCCCATTCCCAGTTCCCATCCCATATTGTTACCATTATGTCGCTTGAGGGTCTCCCAGGATACTATGCAGGCCTCAGTAAGAAGTAACACAAAAATTGTATAGCTAGCAGCTGGCTCTCGGCAGTGAACTCACATGGAGCACTTCCACACCAGGATCCTGGAAGATCCCGCCTGCCTTGCCCCACCAGATTGGGTAGTTCAGACAGCCTGTACCTTCAGCAGTGATTGGTTCTGGGGCTGTCTCTCTCCTATGACGTCAATCTCACCTTACACGACTAATACTTGCATTTAAGGGTTTTATTCCTGGCCTTACAGAGTTGTCCTGGGATTCTTAAAGCACTTGTGCTGTTCTGTAGCTGTGTCACTAGACTGCTAAGAAGGTGCCTGGGTGAATGTCCTCTTTAAGAATTGATCACTTAATAATAGAAAACATTCTGAGGCCAGGCCATCCTAAGACAAATGGGCATGGGCGGGGACTGCTGCTGGGAATGAGGTGGTAGGCATGTCACTAAGATTTTTACTCAGTGTGTCAGTCTACTCGTTTTTATTCAACTAAATTAGTATATGACCACCAAGAGCAATATACTACTGTGTAAACAGAGACACTGCACATAAACATAAGGGATTTCTGAGAAAGAGTAAAGATGAAAAAGTAGCAAACAGTCCGACTCCCTCCGAGCAGCTCCATACTGTATTCAGGGTCAGAAAAGAGACCCATGTTCGGAAGATAAATACAGCCCAGTGTGAGGGTCAGAACCATTGCTAAAACCAAGTCCCACACTTGATCTCTTCTTGGTAATAACTAAGGCATAGGAAAAGAATTTAGACTGTAAGCAAAAGCATTTTTGCTGATATATATATATATATATTTTTTTTTCCACTCTAAGGTGACTACATTACTGCATAAATGCTTTTAATTGCTGACTCAGATTTGTATCTAGAGTTGCCTTTAACCAACCCATACATTTTAGATGTAAGACACAAACAGGAAGAAAGAAAATCTAACGAAGCTCACACAGGAATTTGCAGACTGGCAATGGTACTGGCCTTGGGATCCTAGCGTTATAGACAGCTGAGGTAGATAGAAATACTACAGGCAGCAGACAGGGCCAGGCCCTGGAAGGAGCGAATATGATCCACAAGATACCTTGCAAATGGAGAGGAACTTGCCAGGACCAAACCTCAAGACAAAAGACTAAACAAATGCGCCCACATACCTCCCTAGGGATGGACCTCAGGGATTGATATTCTAAATAGGTAGCAATCACCTTGCGGCGTCACTGACCCAGCCCCTCACAGGAAAAGCCCCTGTTCTGTATTCAGGCCCTCTTGCTATGTGGTTAGCTTCCCTATTTGATTCTGATTTAAAACTAATTTTACCTGAACAATTCTTATTGGCTGACCATAGTTTTGTCTCACCTCATGCCCACCTTGTGAGTTCCCATTTTTTCCCCTACGTTGGACCCGCCTCACCTGTGGTTTTGCTCTATAAAAGTCCCTTCAAAAGACAGAGTCTTGGAGAACCCACTTGGGACCCCCCTTCTGTCTCTGAGACAAGCTTTCTTCCCTAAATAAATTCTGCTGTTAACCTCCACTGTTGCTAAGATTCAGTCTTAGAATTTAGAGAACAAGAACTTTCCCAGAAATCGTTCAGGTTGGGAGTTTCTATATTCCTGTATCACTAGGTCCCAGCGAATTTCAATGGACAAGGACTTTTGCCTCTTAATGAAAGTAGTAAGGAACAAAGGCCCTCAGATTTCTGGGTCTGGAAGGGGCCTTTAGATTCCAGATGGGATTTCCTACAGCCCGCACTTGGGGGGCTAGAGATTCATCATCCACCTGCAGAGAAAGCAAATTCTCTGGCCCAGACACCTGCTGGTGATGTCTCAGGAAAACCACGAGGCTTACAGATCAGTGAACCACACATTCCTGCAGAATCTCACTACTGGGGCCCCTGAAAAAGAAGAAGAAAGAGTGAAAGGTAACAAAGATAATCACCAAGCAGAGACATTTGAAAAATCTGTCAAGAAAAGGAAAATATGAATATCAAGAAACTTTAATGTATTATCTTAAACAAATATCTATTTTATTTCCTATATACAAAAAATTAAACCAGAAAGTGAGAGGCAGAGGGAAAAAAAAGAAAGAGAGAGAACACACAGATAAAGAGGAACAGAGAGAGAAGACATACACAGAAATAGAGAGACAGAGAGATTGGAGAGAACATTACCACTGTATTTCATAAAGCACAAATTTCTCAAATACAAGCACAAAGGTTATACATCCTGCTAAAATGTCCAAATTTAGGCTGGGCATATATGTCTGTGGTGGCCACCTGCAAATACAAGGTCCCAAGTTCAATTCATTGAACAACAACAACAAAAATCTTCAAATTTATAGGTTACTGTGAAAGGTATGAAAGTATGTTCACCTTTCTAGTAAAAATGCATATGTAGATCAAAGTCAAAAGTTAAATATATGCTGAAGGCATAAAACATAAATATTCACTTAGAACTTGGATGTTTCGTAAGGAATCTGCTGCTTATGTATGGCAGGATCTCTTCAAGTCATATGATGCTAAGACAGAGAGGAAAGGCCAGAGAGTGACAGACCTCAGCTTCTGGCACCTGTGCTTAGGATCTGCCAGGTGTTTACAGGACCCTCAGCGCCCTCTGCTGGTCCTGAGTTACCCTGCACTGAGGTCACGAGCTGGTTCATACTGTGCCCGTTGCATAATAAGGCACTGTGGCATAGCTTGCTAATACAACATTCCCTGCATCTTTCTCAGCATTCTAAACTACATGGAAAGACTCACTTCAACAGTCCACTTGTAAAGAACTATGTAATTAGTTAGCTTATAAATCAGGATCCTCCTTAGGGAGAGGGCCTGAGGCAGAGTTGGGAAGGTTTTGATAAGAATTAAAATGAGACCAGACAATAACGTAGGACTTTGAACTAAGAGTGAGTTTTCTGCAAAACCAGGAATGACTTGCTCCTACTGGAAGGAATTAGAACCACTCTACACAAATCTCCTGAGTTTCCAGGAATTTAAACTACAGAATAATCAGTGTTTCTCTACAATCCATTTCCTTTAAACCCTGCATGCTGAGGAAGTTGGTTACAGAGCCTGAGTTCAAAGTATTTGTTTTCCACAGCATGGTGGCTTATGCCTGCAACCCCATCACATCGGAGGCTGAAGCAGTGGGATCCTCGAGTTTGAGAACAGTGTGGGCTACATAGCGAGTTGAAGGTCATTCAGAACTGCATAGCTAGACCCTGTCTCAAGAATATAAAAAAGAGATTGTTTCAAATCCACTAACCATGTGTAACACGTGGCCACTGAACAGCTGAGTAATTTCTGTGCTCTACTTGTTTATAATTCATGCTGTGTTGAGCACCCACATGACCACCCACCTGAGATGCATCCTGAAAATCAGGGTGCTCTTCTACTTTCTTCTTTCGGTTCAGAACCTCCTTCCTCAATGGTGTTAGCTTTTGAGATCTGTTTATGCAATAAAATCATTGCCAGTAGAGATCTCACATACATAACTCAAGTGATTACTTTGTTATTCCTGAGGATTGAACCCAGGTTTGCAGTTTGCAGATTCACCTTGCAGAGAATATGCCAGCAACTGAGAAATGTGCCTGCTGGGTATAGGGGAAACTGGACAGCAGATAATGGAGGACCAACTACTTAGGAAGACCCCAGGGTGTGGAGCTAAGCAGGCAGGCAGGAGCTTGCCATACCTGGTTCTGGCCACTTCCTTCCAGGGCTCACAATTCCATTCCATTCCCTGCTCCCTTCCCATCTCATACAGGAAAATAAAAACTCCCAACTTGAACAATATTTGGGATGAGTTTGTGCTCTCTGAAATCAAAGAATGAATTTTAGGGAAATGGAGATTAAGAGCAGAATATATTTATTGAGGGAAAGAAACTTCTATTCAAGAGGAGGACAGAAGGGGGCCTAAGGAGGTTACCCCTGACTCTGTCTTTTCTAGGGACTTTTACAGAGCAAAACCAAGAGGTGAGGTGGGTCCAAGATAGGGGAAAATGGACAAAGCTATGGTCAGCCAATAAGAACTGTTCAGATAAAATTCATTCAACTGGGATCAAATGGGGAAGCTAGTCACGTAGCAAACAGGCATGAATACAGAACATGGGCTTGTCCTGTAAGGGGCTGGATCAGTGACTCTTCAGGATGGTTGCTACCTATTTAGAATAGCAATCTCTGATGTCCATCCGAGGGAGGTATGTGAGTACATTTGTTTAATCTTTTGTCTTGAGGTCTAGCCCACAGAAAATATGCATCTTTCGTGTTGGCTCCATCCAAGGCCTGGCCCTGTCTGACTGCCTATAATATTTCTATCTAACTCAGCTGCCTGTGGCATCATAACCAATGCAAGTCTTCAAGTTTTCTGAGCTTTTCCCATCTGCAGTAAATAGAAGCTTCACAGAAAGATGGTCCAATCAGCTGGAGAGTTTCAGCAACACACTCAGTGTGTTCATTGGCACCATGACAGAAGAAGCACCCCACCTACCTTAGTCCACCTGATTGGGTAATTCAGAGAGCCTGTGCCTGCATCTCTGATCAGCTCTGTTCCATTGCAAGCCAGCTGAGCTGAGCTTGACAAGATAAACCAATCTCTCAAAGCAGGAGTGGAGCACAAATAATAGCTTGTAAATCAAGAAATGCTGGACCAGTCTCACCATGGACTCCAATCTCACCTCACTTGAGAAGTACTTGTATTTAAGGGCTTCACTCCTGCTTTTTCAGGCCTGCCCTGGTTTTCTTAATGGACTCAATGGACTCTTCTAGAAAGTGGATTACAAAAGTGCTCTGAATGTGACAGGGTGAAAATCTCTGGATGAATTTTCCTTTGCTGATTGAAAATATGACTCCAGGTCAGCAGAGGACAAAATGGAATGGGGGGTGCTGCTGTTGGCAGTAATGCAGTAGGCTTCACTGCCAAGATATTCACAGTCTCTCTCAATATACTCATTTTCATTCAACCTAATTAGTATATGTCCACCCAGAGAAAAGCAATTATTGTGTACATGAACAAATTAGAGATAAATTGTAGCAAATTTCTGCAAAAGACTAAAGGTAAAAAATTCAGCAGGACATGGTGGTTCACACATGTAATTCCAGCACCTGGGAGACTGAGGCAGGTGAAGGGTTGCAAGTTAGAGGCCAGCCTGTGCTACAAAGTGAGTTCAAGACCAACCTGAACTGCACAGTGAGACCCTGTTTCAACATGACAAAAAACAAAATTCAACTCCCTCAGACAAGCTTTATACTCTTTCCAGTGTCGTGACACCTGCCTTACTTCTGAAGATAAACATAGCTGAGCATGAGGGCCAGAGGGATTGCTGAACCACCGCCCCGTAGTTGATGCACTTGTTCCCTTCCTGATGAAGCTGGGATAGAAAAGAACTTTAGACTCCAAGTAAAAACTTCTGGAAATATTGGAATACTAAATTTATTGAGACATGAGAATAATGCAAGTTGCCTTTAGCCTCTATTATTATAAGAGGTGCTCAAAGGCGGGCCATCATCTCTCAGATATTTAGTATCACCATGTACGCTTGAAATATGCATTCAGTTTTGGTCCGTCCCCACCCCCGCCCCCTCGCTGTCTCTCTCTGTCTCTCACTCCACTGTGTTTGTGCATTGGTCCATTCTAAACTGTTAACTCCAACTGGTGTCTATGGCTCCCTTTAACAAACCAATAAATTTTAGTGACTAGACACTGACAAGAAGAAAGAAAACCAGATAAAGCTCACTTACAAATTCAGATGTGGTCAGTTATACCTGGGTTTGGGTCCTGGGGCCTGGGGCACAGCCAGAGGAAAAGGTCTTTTGTCCTTACTGAAATCAACCAGGAACAAAGGCCCTCAGGTATCTGTATCTGGACACAGGACCTCCTTAAATCCTTAAATGATAGCTGTCTGTCACTACCCTATTCTAAATAAAGTTTTTACATTTTCCCTTGTGAACTTTGTATCTCAAATTCCTTACTGTTATGAAGTTTACCGTTCCCAGTTGTGTGTGGTACTGTGGTGTTCTATGAACCCCCGGCCTGAGTGGTCACGTGGAAATTCCATCAGTCTTTCTCTTCTCTTTGGCTTCCACCCTTGAAGAAACCAGAAACCTTTTTTTCTCTTTTTTTCCCATAAAAATTCTCTCAAACTACACTTTGTGCTTCAAAAATGTATTACTTGACCTTGTCAGTCCAAAATCCTAGTTTATATACAATTAACAGTTACAATATGTATTTTACATAAACATCACTGGTTGCCAGTTAATAATGTCATGTATTTTACAAAGTACATAATAACCTTGAACTTTGAATTAGAGATTTCTGTAGAAATGTACTGCTGGAGTATTGATTAATTGATTGATTGATTTGTACCGGGCATCAAACTCAGGACCTCTGGATTGCCAAGCAGGTACTGTACCGCTAAGCTATACCGCTGGCCCAGTTTCTAATTTCTGATCAGATTTAATGAGATCAGGGTATTTAATATCAAGTTCGTAAATTTATCTTTCCAGGGATCAAGCTTCTGACTTACCTGTGCACCTAATTCACAACAAAAATCTTCGCGTAGAACTTGTGTATTTCATAAGGAGTCTGCTGCTTACGTATGCGGGATCTCTTCAAGTCATACGATGCTAAGACAGAGAGGAAAGGCCAGAGGCTCAGAAGACCTCAGCTTCTTGGGCTCGGGCGCTTACAGAAGATCACGTGACTCTCTGCGCCCCCTACTGGTCGTCATTTACCCTGCAGCGAGATACGTGCTGGCTTGCACTGTTACCCTGACTGTATGGGAGGTTCACAGACCCCTTAGGCTGCAGAAAGCCAAACAAGGACTGAAGCAGCTCCACCGCAGCCTGGACGCCTGCAAACCTAGAGACGTCCTTCTGGGGAAACCGCTACATGTGTCCATGATTTATTCTACTCATGCCGATTCACACAGTCTATGACTTTCTTTCTTCATTAATTACCTTTGAAAATGACCACAAGGAGAACCCAGCTCAGCCTGAACTCCGTGGTGAATTGTCCATGTTATTCCCTTATCACCCAGGGAGGAGACCTGGGCAGGCTGGGCTCTGCTCCTCTCCAGAGCTGCAGGGTCAGGCTGGGGTGGTTTTCATCAGCAGAGGGCAGACTATTTGTGTGGTCTCCAGCTCTCTAACAAATTCAGGCAGTACGGGTAACACTGATTGCTTTCACTAAAATACGATAACACATTGTTTGATAATAACTTGCTATTTATCTGTCATTTCATCTACTTTGCTTTTCATGTACACACGTTGTGCATTTTTCCATGCAATTTTTCTGCTTTGACAACATGTAAAATTGTGAAAGGATCAAAAACAGTTTCATATTCCACAGCAAATGGGAGCTGACTTGGATGGACCTTAAGATGATGATCATAAGAGAAGTACAGCAGACACGCGTGTGTAAATTCCACGCTGTTTCTGCTGTAAGCAACTGTAAGTGTCGATAAGAACCCAAATGTACCATAGATATTGTGAGTGAGGAAGAACCTGTTAAAAAGGAAAAGAGAACTAGGAGGGGAAAGGGAAAGAAGAAGGGAAAGAGAAACATGAGAAATGAAGGACAGAATGAGAGCCACGCTTTGTGAATGGGGAGTGAAAGGGGGGTTAAAAAAGTGGACGGGAATGGGGGAGAAACGAGGAATCAAGATACATCATGGACAGATTCCCAGGCCTGATACTGAATGTGTCCATTATATATACCGAAACTGGACCACTAAACTTAAATAAAACAGACCGGTGCTGATGTGCTGTAAATGCTCTTCACACTGTCTGTGCTGCTACTTTTCTAAATGGTAAAAGAAAATTAAAAATGCCCTCCTCAAGCAGCTCCTGGACACGGAGGGACACATCTGGTGAGGTTTCCCAATCCTCCCCTTCTAATGGGAACGCGGCTGATTCTGACGCATTCTGCTGTCTGCTGAAAGAAACACAGAACTAGTGTTTGTGTGGATGGCTGTTAATGGGTCTCAACTTCACCTTTTAGTATCCCTCTGCCATGGTCTATTTTCTTATGTCATTCATTTGGGACAGCTCCTTAGTTACAACACATAAACTGCCCGTTTATAAACCTGAAACACATTAACACACATGTACACTGACACAAGCACACACACAAACCAGTGAACACGTGTCATCCCACACTGAATTATTACATCTACCAAATTAAATTTAATAGCAATTTTATTTTCTGATTTTTTTTAGAGTTTTTTAATTTTTTTATTTTAAAAAAATACAAGTACAAAAACATATTGACAAACAGACACCAATTAGCATAAAAACTAGTACAATCACAACTAATCTATAGACAAGGTGATATGATCTCAACAGTGGTTATTGCTTTATCCATTGATATCTTCGAAGTGTAAATATATAAGCCCATATCCAGACATGCAAATTTAGTCAGACAATTA
>PVLD010034859.1:0-12301 GCA_004027595.1 Dinomys branickii | reverse complement strand
GATCTGATTTCTTCATTTTCCACTTAAGGAATCTTTGGCTTCCAACCAACCTCACCTCACCCTTGCATTCATCACCAGGGTGAGGGCGGGAACCTGGGGAAGAGGAATTGCACCATGGGAGACCCCTTGGTCCTCAAACCCTCAGCACTATAATGTTACATGAATAAATAACTCAAATTAGTACTGCCCAGTGGTCTGTAAATGAGCTTTTCATTCATTTTACAATGTATAAGAACCACCCAGAAGAGTTGCCTGGGTCCCACCCTCATTAACTGATTTAGGGAGTGATGGTGAAGACGTTGAGTTTGCATGTTGAGCAAGTTCAGCGGTGACGCCACAGAACAACACTTAGAGAACTATGCACTTACTGTATACTAGAAAACTAAGTCTTGCTAACAGGTTTTGAGGTGGTAGAGTCTCTGTCTAGTGGGGTTTCTAGGTCTAAGCGCAAAAAATAATGAGGTTTTATGTTTATTAAAGGTAAGAAAAGGAACAAGTTCTGCAGACTGAGTTGAGACTAAGTAAAAGCTGGAAAAGTATAGTCTATGGCAGTGGTAGCAAACCTCCGGCAGGCGTGCTGCAGCAGGCACAGTGCGCTGTCTCTGTCAGTGTGTGAATGAAGTTGCCCCATCCAAGTTTGGCAAATTAGCAGCATGCGTTCAACAACAAAGATCACATTAATTGTGCAAAAACACTCCAAATACAACCTTTTGTCTTTCAGTAAGAGTCTGTTTGTATAACCGAAAGCTCTATTATTGTGTTTTTCTTAAGACAAAAAGGTGTTAATGGATGACTTGATTTTTCTAAACTGAAATGTCAGTTTTCAAGATTAATTGCAGTGTTGATATTTTGCAACAAATAAATGGGTTTTAGGTTACACTTGGCATATTTGTCTCTAAAGGGTTCAGCATCACTGCCCTATAGTGTGAGAGTATTCTACTGTGAAAAAACACAGTAGCAGCAAGCCCAGTGGCAACTGTCCTTTTTGTGTCCTCCACCCCTCAGGCTGAATTGAGGTTTAGGCCATCCTATTCAGAGCTGTAGAATTCCACATGCAATGCTTTGAGAATTGCTCTTTCCATGTGTCCTGGGGTTTTGCAATTAATAGATCATGCCCACTTTCCCAGCCAGCCTGCCAAATCCTAATCTCCTCTCTCATTACAGTATGAATATTTAAGTTCCTGAGCAAGTCCACAATGGATATTTGCTGAAAAGGTTTATATATGGACCTATACATTCTTCTCAATTATTCCTATACCAGAAAAGGACAGCCTTCATTTTTTATAAAGCCTATATTTAATAACCCTTACAGAAAATTTAAAATAAGAGTATTTTAAGATTCCAAGTATTTATTGCTTTATGAAATAGTCTGATAGACAGTCTAACATTGTAATTATACCCTGATGAGGCAATCTACAATTCAGAATCCTTGTATCCTACAACGACTTTCCTCCATTGCTTAAGCCTTGAGTTCTCTGCATGTTCCAATATGACTGCATAGATTATAATATGTGTGTAAATAGACAAAAATATGATTAAACAACAGTGGATGTTTATTCTCATTACTTAACAGTTCAGGTCAGGTATTGCTGATTAGTAGGAAACTGTCCTCCACATGGAGATTTAACAATCAAAGATCATTTTGGTGCGTGTGCTTGGTTCTCCATTCCCCAAAGCATCAGCACAATATTACAGTAACAGAAAAGGATTGTAAATTGGATGAAGATACGCTTTTATTATAAACCTCAGCCCTCAAAGGTGGGCATTTCCTCTGTTTTTATTCCTTAAGCCATAAATTAGTCAACATGACTAGAACTATTACCAAAGAAATCTAGAAGATATTTTCCAGCTGTAAATTTTTGATGAAACATGTCTTAGACAGTATAGATTAAAATGTTATAGATGAGTATATGATGAAGTCAAACAGCAGAAGAATTTGTTAATAAAGAACATGGAAATAGGTTGGGAATGTAGCTCAGTGGCACAAGCACCTCCTGGGTGAGCACAAGGTCCTGCGTTTGATCACTAGTACCCCCCCAAAAAAAAACCACATGGAAATAGTAACAGAGGCAGTCTAAGTAGCACTATCTGTTCTTTTACCGTTTTAAAATGTTCAAGAAAAACTCTATATAGAATTGCTACTATAGCTAAAAAATTTAATGGGCAATCTGTATCAGAAGTGGATGACTTGTGCCAGGCATGGTGGCACACACCTATAATCCTGGCACTCAAGAGGCTGAGGCATGAGGATTGCTGTGAGTTCCACGACAGCCTGGATTACACAAGTGAGCCCAAGGCCATCTGAACTATATAGAAAGAACTTGTCTCAAAAAAAAGTGAATGACTTGCATTTTCATCTAGAATTTCTTTTCTTTCTTTTTCTTTAGTGTTGAACTGTGCAATAAAGAACACAACGCTTAAGGATTTTCCTTTAATCTCCTCATATATAAGTTAAAACAACTGTCTGTCTTTGACTTATACATGTGAAATTTTGTGATAATCTAATGATAATAAAAACAAAGCAAGGGTAAGACTGCCAGAATATTAATTTTCTTCCTTACACTATCAGTATAAAATGGGAAGTACCTCAGCCTCTAAGTCAAGATAAAATTCCAGAAAGAAGATGAATAAATGAATATCTCTGAGAGCTCACTCAAGGTCTGAACGAGAGAAAAGAGCCAACAAAGTAGCTTATCATTGTAGCACTGTAACTCAGAATAAAAGGACCAATTTTCCACTTGATTTCACAACATACTGGTGTATGGCAATAATGATGGGCTTTGTAGCATAAAATGGATAATCACGAACAGTGATGAAAATGGGAAATTCAGAGTGGCAACTAATGTGACAAGACAAAGCCGCTCCAAAAGACTGAAATGCTAAAATACAGTGTCTTCGTCTCACACCACAGATGCAAAGGCCGTGTGCCTTATATTTGGGTAAGACAAGGGAGAAAACGGCAGTGCCCAACTCCTTCTGTAAAGTGCAGTTACACTTCTGGAGCAAAATGGTGGTGTTCTGTTCTTTGAATGATAAATTCATTCAAGTGTCCTAGGGAAGCAATTTATGACTCATTTTGGAAGATAAGAGGCTGCATCTTTGCTTGAGTGAAAGGAATAAAAGGCACAGGAAAGACAGAAATAAAGGTTGACTTGAAGAGAACTCATTTCTCTCAGAGTAAATTCTAGTAACAGAGGTTCAAATTCTCTAGTTAGAGTTTTGAAAACACACACTGCTGAAGTGTCAGTTGTAACTTGAGAGACTCAGTATAGAGTATTGGGATAAGGAAAAGGAGCTTGGGAAAGAATGAGAAGGCCTGCATTGAACTAGCACCCCTTTAACCACAATCCCCCACCTCTCCAATTTCAAAGTCTAGTTGGGTTCAGGATGTAGCCTGGAATACACTCATCTAATTGGTCTTGGTCTCTGAACAAAACTGTGTCTTCTGAAGACTAGAGAACTTTTTCTATCTGGGATCCATGTTTGATGGCTCTTTCCCATCATAGTTCTGAATTCTGGAAAACGATAATCCAAAGTTTTATACATGACAAGTATTTAGGAAGTACCTAATGTCATAACTGAAAAACTTTAGCTTCTTCAATGGATCAAAAGCCACATTGTCAATTTAATCTTTTAGTTTTTAAAAATGACTAGCCAAATTATCAGCTGGCTGTGCAATTCTGGGCCCTACAACTAGAACTACTAACTAAGAATCTGAAAGTGGGTAAGGAACTTCAGTATTTTTAACAAGCCCTTTTGGTAATCTTTATGTAGTCCTCATGCTCAGGTCTACAGAACAATAGTTTTCAACCTGGTATGCACAAAACAACAGAATAGCTTAAAATTTTGATTAAATGAAATATTTTTGGATGTATATTCTTACTCAGTAAATTGAAGATAAAATTTTGATTAATGTGTTTGTAATGGTTACTGAGTAATTTTGCTCCTCAGCCCTGCTTGAGTAAAACTGTTATAGACCAAAACTAACTGTGCCTCTAAACAGAAATTATTCTTAGCAATTCTGTTGTTATCCTCTAAACTACACAGATTTCCTCCAGAGAAACAAAAATCTTTCCTTCCTAATTTTACAGCTAATCAGTTTCCACAAGGCTCAGATTCCCTAGGTATCATCCCTATCTCCAAAATTCCAGTGAAAAACCAGGCTCAGTGATGCATAACATAATGATCTACATTATTTAACATTTACAACTGTTTCAGTTATCTCACAAGAGGTTAGAGGCGAGGGCTCACTCCATGTTCACTGTAATACATTTGTTTATCAAACTACAACCCACACATATTCATTCTGTTTGTTTGAAGTTTATTCATCTCCTGATACAAATATATAAATTGTGCCACTGTTGATGGGAACTGTAGCCTTCCAAAGAAGAGGAAATAGACCCCCAAGAATCTTGTAATGATGGCTCTGGAGAGTATATTGACAACATAAATGTTAGCAAAATTATAACAAGTCTCCATCTGCCTCCTAGACTGATATATTTAGGTGTGCTATTTATAAAACAAGTGCATCTGCATTCATGCACTTGGGGAGGTTGTTATGGAAGTAGAACTTTCTGTCAGTCCTCTTTGACTGGGAGCACATCATGTTTGGTCTTTATTGCACAGTAGAGTGATTTTATCAGAACTATTTGATTGTCATTGTTTCTAAGAATTATGTTGAGCAACACAAGAAAGCAATAATTTATACTATACAATCAGCAGAGAATTTCTCCTTACACATCCACCTGGCTATTCCATTGAAATTTAGCCTGTGAATAAAGTTAAACAGCTAATCAACTATACTGAGCAAGTACCATGCATTTTGGAAGTGCTTTATGTAAACTTTTTTTAAGTTCATTATCATAGTATTATGAGATACATAAAATATTATTATTATGTTTGTCATCCACAGTTTCCAGGTGACAAAACTAAAGCACAAAGACTTTAAGTAAATTCTTCACACTGAAGTCTGTCAATGACAGTCAAGAGTTTAAATCCAACAATCTAGATTAAAAATGTGATTAACCATTATGATATATGTTTCCCTAGGGAAATACGTTATACAAAGTGCTTTGGAATCATAGCATTTCTAAGCTATGGGTCTTGGATAAATTATCTAAATTCTTGGAATTTTTATTTTCTCATCTATTAAATGAGAATCAAAACAGTATATGTAGCCCCATTATATTTGTGAGTTTAATTTAGAAGTTAGGTTTAATAACCTAATCCCACAATGACCTTGAGGTACAATTATGCTACATTGTATAAACTTCATCCCAACAAGTCTTATAACATGTATTAAAGTTTTGGGTAATTGATATCTTAAAAAACTATATAGACTACTGAGGACACTTCAGAATTTTCTCTTCATCCTCTGTCCTCCTCTAGGGATTTGATAATTGTCTCTAAAACAGTGTGATTTAATTTTTGCAAGTTGCATGTAATATTTTCCTATGTTCCCTCCATTAGTTTAGTTCAGGTGCTGTCAAGCCTCAGCATGCATAAGAGTTACCATACAGTGGTGCATATACAAATTCATGAACATTTTTCTTATTAGCAAGTTATAGGATTTTAATGGACAATTATAACTGTTACAATGGCATATATTTATTTGAAGTATAAATGCCATGTACCCATTTCCCCTCCTCAGAGATATTTTGAAGCTCAATTCAACATTTATGAGCTGTTATAAATACATAACAGTTACAGGAATATTATAGACATTAAAATATCTAAAGTGTATGTGTGGGTATGAACACAGTGCCAAATTCATCATAGCATTATAATTAAAGGGATGAGGTCTAGAGGCCACTATTTGGGTTCACAGACTATTTGTATTTACTAGCCACGTGATGTGGACAATTTATTTTCCCAGTGAGTAGTTTTGTCCTCTATGAAAAGGGAGGATAAGCACAGTATTGTAAGATCATTCAAAGGATTAAACGATTTGACATACAAAAATATTTAAGATAGGATCTGTCACAGTAAATATTAACTACTATTATTTACTCGGAAAAATAATTGCTGCCCTACCTCTTGGAGAAAGTAAGGGACAGAGATTATTAAAACGAAGGAGAAGACAGTTATTCCCAGATCACAGTAGACATGCAAGGCAGCTTGAGCAAGGTGAGGTATTCTGAACAGCTAAGTCAGTGGCACCATTAAGTCTGAAAATAGTCACTTGCTGCAATTCCACGGTCTTTAGCAATAAGCTTCTTCTGATGTGAACTATATGTGACTCAGAGCAGACCTATTTGCAGATGCTTTCTAGGTACTCAACATTTCTGGCTTTGATTAGCTTAGTGATATTGCATCTTGTATTCAATAGCCATAATAGCACCTGTTTTCTTTATAAGTAGGATATAAAAACCAGAAATTTCTATCATGGATGTTTATTGAAACCTCTCTGCTGTGCAACAAATAACTGCCATAAAAGCCTCTAAGTTTGAAGATTGCCTTACTTTTTCTTATACTCTCATAACTGGGAAAAAATAGATGCTCTTAGTTTAGTTATGGATGAAATATGCAATATAATATATTGTTTAATAGTCTGAATTTAAATAATTGAGCATATTTATCAGAGCTATTTTTGCTTATTGAATTATCTTTGTGAAGTTCAAAATACGAAGTGCAAACTCTAAACACTGTTGGTATTGATGTCTCCTTTGCAAAGCACATTGTAAACATTAAAAACTCAGGGTCATTTCTATGATTACAAAGAAAGTAAAATGCAGTGGGATTACATTTTCCTATGGAAAGTATGAAAGTCAGGTCATACCTATTTAGGAAAACAGGTGCAATTACAACCATTGATTGCAAGATGTACTACTATCATCAAGCTAATGGATCCAGAATGCCAATTGCATGGCCAGCTTTTATATTGAAAATATAAATTATCTGTCAAAACTCTAGCCTCTAAGAGCTCCTCATTTACTTGATGAAATGGTATATGGATTCCCTAGGATTACAGCATAGGAAAATATAGAGTCCAGTACCAGGCAGGCTCGTAGCAATACAACCATAAAGAGGGAAAAAATACTCCCATTCCAAATCCCTAATGACTCAGTTTTAACTTTTTATCAAATTTTAAGAGTGTTTGCTCAAACTGATTTCATTTGATTTAAAGTCATAAATAAATAAACATGGTTTTTATTACATTCCAGGTGTAGTGATAAAAGTTGATATCTGCAAGTAAAAATCAATACAAAAGAGAAGATCATTTCAAATAGAGTTGTGGCAGGAAAGAATACTAAGAGGAATGTAGAGAGTCTTTGTTAGTTGCTATTATAACAACACACAACCGACAGACTTTTGTAACCAACAAATGAGAAAGGCGCACAAAGTGCTTAGCGTGGACTATACCTGTAGCGGCTATTCACTAAGTGTTACATCTAGATATAAGTAGAAGAGTGTCCTTTGTATATTCTTACAATTTTACTCATCTTTGTTCAGGCTTATGTGACTTCTGATATTAGCAACTATTGCAAGAATTCAGAATAGGCAAAATGCTCAAGTGCACAGCACCAATTCAGATTTTGTTTCAGTTCATGTTTCTTGAGACAGAGAGAGTTAAGAAAGGAATTGTTTCAAAATTCATTTCTTCCCCAACTGATGTTTTCTCCGACACTTTTTCAAAGACAATTCAGTCTGTGTCCTTGAGACAGTTAATGAGATATGCTAATTTAGGATAAATAGTTCTGCTATGAATTCTTGATAAGAAAACATCTGCTTCGCAGGCTTTTTTTCTCCTTTTTAATTTTTGCTTTTCTAAGGAAAGAAGTTAGGGCTTAAAGACAATAAAATATGATAAAGTATAATACATTGCCTTGAAGAAAACAATTTCAAAGTACTAATTGTTTCTCATCCAAGCGCTAGGAAAAATGATGATTAGATAATACCAACTAAAGGAAGATGACTCCCGGAGTTTCAGTGAAGGAGACCAAGGAAATGCAGTCAGAAAAGCTAAAATCCCATGGCAACAGCTCTGCGCAGATGATGGAACTGGAAAAGATCATGCTTACAGGGACTGAACCACTGTAAAACAATGAACAGAAACTGTTTGCCACCATGGCTGAAGCCAAAAGTTATTCCCATCGTCATGTTATGAGGCTTCAGATTTATTCTCCCTCTCCTCGCTCCCTCCCCTCACTTATTTTCACTCTGTCTCTAACAGGAATTCTTCAGAAGATGCTAAGGAACATAGAAGAGGTACAGAAATGAATAATTTTTAATCATCCAAATTTCTGGAAGAAACTCAAAGCTATGTTTATAAAAAACAAGGCTTTTGTCACTTGGGTTTAATATAGTTCTATTAAAGTAAAATATAGTGCAGGATCTCAAGTTCCATACAGACAGATATAGTGAGCTGAGTTGCTTAGGTGTGTCTTAGTTATGCAAGTGGACTAAAGATACTTTTATATAAAGGCAGAGGAAATGGGATGATTTGGTCATTTGGAAAAATGCAAACTGCAAATGAGTTATCTCTAGACCTCTAATAAGCGATGCAAGAGAAGCTGGATATGTACCCTTTCTGTCAACACAGGCTTAAGGGAGAAAGAAAACAAAACTGGACGGATCTACCTTCAGACCCAGTGATGCCCTGTTGCTTATGAGATCTCCCTTATGCTTCTATCACACTTAACTGCAGAGAAATAGGGCCAAGAGATAATAAGAACCGAGAAATTAGAAGAGAGAATAAAAGAAATGGAGAGGAGGAAATAGGAAAGAATGAAAAAAAAAGAGAAAGACTTGCCTGCCTCTATCTGGCAATCTGAACAATTACTTTGAAGATAACTATATGCAAGGTAACAACCATTGTTGACTTCTTATCATCTTGTTTTGAAATTCTGTATCATTTTTAATTTTTTAAACTATTTTTATTTTCTTTAAAATAAGAAAGAGAAAGATATAGAGGAAAATGTGATAGAATAGGGAAATGGAATAAGTAGAAGAAAGAAGAGAAAAAAATTTGAAAAAACAAATGAGGGAAAGCTAAGGTATTCTACAGTAAATTGCCTCATTCAGTAGAAGAACAAAATTCAAGCACTCTGCAGTAGAAGTCATTATGTAGATACATATGGCATTGTATGTTCTCAAGTCTTTGTATCTCTTCAACCTTATTTTTACCCCTGTCCATGGCCTCGAGCTGAAATGATTTTCTTTCCATTTCTCAAAAACTTTGTTCTTGACTGTGTCATTTAGTAACATGTCACATAGTTTTTGAAGCTTAGAGATACTGTAGAGGGAATATTTTAGCCATAATTATGTTACTGGTTTTTAAATCTATTACTTTATAATCAGAGAACATAGTTTATGCTATTAATCCTTTGACTTAGTAATTTACCTCATGAGTTTTTACAAATGATATCTAAGTATTCAAGGAATTATAAATTCTTTATTTTGTAATGTATCACTCTTTTACTTTTTTTGGCTATGTGTGTACGTGTGCATGTGTGCATTTTTGAGTGTGTGTGTGTGTGTGTGTGTGTGTGTGTGTGAGTGTCTTAGTGGTAAATTAAACACACAGCCTTGACACTCATCTACATCTTCAGCACTTTCCTTTCAATTTTTAAATACTGAAAGAGAGTCACACTAACTTGCTAAATTGCCCATGCTTGGCTTCAAATTACAATCTCCTGCTTCAGCCTGCCAGAGCTCAGGGATAACAGGCCTGTACCAACATGCCTGACTCAGTTGCTTTTGTTCTTTTTAGTATTCCCCACCATGATTTATCCCGCTTTTGAGAAGAGTATATTGAAATTTATGTGAGTGTTAATTTGTAGATTTCTCTTACCAGTCTCACCACTTGTTTAATTTTATAACTATGTTTTTGGTACATATGTGTTTACCATGGCAATATTTTCTAACTATTATTTTTTCACAACACCAATGTATTTTCTTTATGATAATTCATGACTTGAATTCTAGTTTGGTGAATTTCAGGTTGCTATTTATAGTAACAGATCACCCATGCCAACTTGAGTAAAAAAACAATACCAAGATACTCAGTAAAATTATTTTTACATGAGATTAACTTTCAGATCAGTAGGTTTTGAGTACATCAGATTATCATCCTTAATGTGGATGAGCCTCATCTAATCAGTTGGAGGCCTTAACATTAAAAGATTAAGGTAGTCTGGAAAGAGCAAATCTGGGCCAACCTTGATCTGATCCAGTAACAGATTTAAAATTTTTTAAAGGTTTTTTTAAAGGTTGAGGTACTCAGCTATAAAGAGGGACAGATTTCCGGCCTTTGTAGGCAAATGGTCACAATTAGACACCATACTCATAAGTAAAATAAACCAGAGGTACATATGCAAGCAACGTATTGTGTCACTAGTGTAAGAACCTGAGGATGGGAATATAAACTAAGAGGCGTGAAGGAAATCTGTTCAAAAATAAAGAACAGATGGGATGAGGGAAAGGAGAAAAGAAAGAAAGAGGCAAATATGTATGTATGTATGTATGTATGTATGTATGTACATATGTGCAGGATGGCTAACATGGTTCTACTATAGTCTTATGTCACTTTATGGTAAGGAATAGTTGATGAGTGGTTGTTTGATCAACCTTGTATGTCTATATGTGTTTTCCTGAGCAACACTTTGAAGTTATCAATATGCAATGCAACAACTATTGTTGGTTTCCTGTTGCTTTGTCTATAATTCGATTTTGATTATACTGTTATTGTGCTACTTTGCGTCTCTTTGTTAATGCTTTCCTCTTTTTTGTTGATGTAGTTCTTTTTCTTTTACACTTTAAAAAATTATAAAAAAAAGGAAGGAAGGGATAATTATCTATGTATGTATGTATGTATGTGCAGCATATCTAACATAGTTATTCTACTGACTTAGGTCACTTTATTGTAAGGAATAGTTGATGATTATTTGTTTGATCAATTTTGCATGTCTGTATCTGTTTTCCTGAGTATACACTTTGAAGTTATCAATATGTAATGCAACAATCATTGTTAATTCCCTGTCACCTTGTCTGTAATTCAGTTTTGATTGTACTATTCTTGTGCTACTTTGTGTCTATTTGTTAATATGTTTTTGTTCTTTCACTTTCAAAATAAAAGTGTCAAAAAATAATTTCTTTTAAAGGTTAAGGTAATCTGAGAAAGGGAAAATTCTGTCTCTAGGCTCCCTTTGGACTCAAGCAGCAACAACAAAAATTTTCCCTGAGTCTTCAGCCTACAGGCCTGCTCTGCAATCTCTGGAATTGCCAGCCTCCCTAATCATTTGAATCAATTCCTTAAAATCTCTGAGTCCCTAATGTGTGTGTGTGTGTGTGTGTGTGTGTGTGTCTGTCTGTCTGTCTGTCTGTCTGTCCACAGTCACACTTCCAATTGGTTCCACTGGTCTAGAGAACCTTAAGTAAGTAATATAGTACTATAGCTATTCTAGCTATAAATTACCTGGTAGTATTTTTCCCATATTTTCAATTTCAACTTTTGTTATTTTTTAAATGTCTCTGTTGACAAAATCAGTTGTAGAGTCCATATGTACACTGGTGAGATTGACACATTTATATTAAGGTAAACAATATTACACTAGAACTTCCTTCCCATTTGCTATTTCCATGTTCATATTTGTCCTTTATCTCCACTGTGTAGTTTAGATACTATTACTTTTATTATTGATATTTGTGTTTTAAATACCCATAAAATTTCTGTGTTATATCAGTATTCTCCTCCATTTCTTTGTGGTCATTTATTATCCTTATTTTACATTCTTGTTATCTTTTTCATATGAACTCAGATTGTGATATACTTTTTACTTAGTTGTCTTCCTCTTATAGAGTTTGTACTCCTCAGATGTTTATTTTGGCCTTTTAGTTGTTGATCCCCTAAAGACGTGTATCATCTACCGTTTCTGGTAGGGTAAAGGTCAGGAAGGGCCAGATTTCAGGCCAGTTTGTATGACATCTGATGCATAAGATGCAAGGGGATATTCATGGAGTAATAATGCTTTCCTATGGTACCACAGAAGACTTAAACATGCCTATTTACTTTCATTTTACTATATAGCCACTCTGGTTTTGCAAATACAAAACCCTTGAAGAGGATAAACTTTAGTCCACAATGCAGTAGTAATTAAGTCTGGTAGGAAGAGATGAAGAAATGAATCCCCTATAATGACTTGTCAACCTGAACTTATTTATAATAGTTAATCATACACCAATAGGATGATGAACTGACCTGATATCAACTCACTGATACCAAAATAACTATATTCTTACTTTGAACTTCTGAGGCATTGATCATTCCAAAATAACATACTTAAGAAATAAAAGTGGAGGA
>PVLD010034858.1:0-12301 GCA_004027595.1 Dinomys branickii | reverse complement strand
AAAATAAGAAAAAAAAAAAAAAAAGAATATCACAAAATGTGCTGCTATAAGCATGAGTGTGCGTATATCGCTGTGGTATGATGTTTTCAGTTCTTTGAGGAAGATACCAAGAGGGGGAACATTTGGGTCTAGTGGAACCTCTAATTTTAATTTTTTGAGGAATCCTCACACTGATTTCCATAGTGGCTGCACCAGTCTATACTCCCACCAACAGTGGAGAAGGGTTCCTTTTTCCCCATAGTCCCACCAGTATTTGGTTTGGGTTGATTTCTTGATGACAGCCATTCTTTCTGGGTGAGATGGGATCTCAGTGTTGGTTTAATTTCCACTGTTTGAATTACAATGATATCAAACACTTTTTCATGTATTTATTTTCCATTTGTACTTCTGCATCTGAGAAGGATGTATCAATCTCAGCTGCCCACTTTTATTGGGTCTTTGAACTTAAGGGGTCTCCTTGTTTGAGTTCTTTATGTATTTTAAATGTTAGTCCTTTATATAAGGAATAGCTGATAAAATTTTGCCCCTTTTGTGGTTTTTCTCTCCACTGTTCTGGTGGTTTCTTTTGCTGTGCAAAAACTTCTTAATAAGATAAGTCCCAGGTGTTGATTCTTTGTAATATTTCCTTGCAGTCAGTCCGGGTTTTGTTCATAAAATATTTGTCTGTACTTATGTCTTCAAGGATTTTACCTATTCTATCTTCCAACAGAGTTAGCATTTCTATTTTAATATTTAGAAGTTTGATCCACTTGTTTTAGTTTAGTGCATGGTGAGAGACATGGGTCTAGGTTTAATCTTTGGCATATGGAAAGCCAGTTTCCCTGGCACCATTTGTTACAGAGGTTAATTTTGATCCAGTGAAGATATTTGGCCTCCCTTGTCAAAGATAAGATGGCTGAATGTGTTTGGGAAATTTTACAAAATTTCACACGGTGTGCAAATGTAATGTTGCAGTTTGTGTAAGCAAGAATTATCACATTTTATTAAATTCCAATTACTTAAATAATAAAAACAATTATAATTATTTACCAGGATACATAAGCTACCCTCACTAGCCTATGACATTTTGTGGAAAATAGAAGGAATATGTATCATCCCTGTGTTTAAATTGATTACAGCGACTGGGACTGTATAATGGCATATCACTCAGGCAACTTTTAACTTCATCATCTGCAGCTAGATATTTTAAGAAACTCTACAGTATTTCTCTCAGTTAAAAGAATAAAACTTTTCACATCAAAGTACAACTGAACACAAAGTACTTGCTTTGATTTTTATGATCCAAATACCTCAGAGGAACTCATTTAAAGTGGGGCTCTAAATTACTCAAGGTTGAAATGTCAAGCAATATACTGTGAGAAATAAGTCATGATAATTTGAGTACAGTCTTTCTGTTTTAGTCATGAGGCTCTTTTAGTAAAGTTTGCAGCAAGATCTGTCAGGCAATTCAAAATACATTTGAAATTATAATCTTAAAACATCTCGGAGATATGCTAAGGAGAATCAGCTGCTCAAAATTAATGTTCATATACATTAACTGTACTTTAAACAAGGCTACTTAAGGAACTGATGGAAGTAAAGGAATTTTTAAAAAGTGATCCAAGTTAAATATCCCCAGTTCAGACAAAAATTGCTTTCCTCTTAGGGGACTGCCAGGCAGAGACACTGTTTTTCCTCCTTTCTCTTCTGCCTCAGATAACTAATTTACAACATTCATTAAAACATGTGTTGTATATATGAGTGCTTAGTTTAAAATAAGAGGAATGTAACAGTGAGGATACATATGCTACTTTTTTAGATGTTAACACAAATAGACATTTTTTAGAAGAATAAAACATGGTAATATTCTGGCCTTAATTCTATCAACTCACAATATTTTCAGGAGCCTTGAAAGTGGGTGCAGATAATTAAAGTAATCACACTGAAAAGGCTAAGAGTCATGATTACAGTGTAATTTTTACTCTGCAACAATAGGACTTGAACAAAAGGAGGTAAAATTAAGGAATCAGATACCTGAATGACATTATATAATTCTCTCATGATCGCATAACCAAAGCAAACTTCCAGAGTTCTTCTCTTTCTATCCGGTTGCAGATTGCCCAGGCCTCACAGGACTTATTTGTTTTTTCAACCCAACCATACAAATAAAACTTTATAGCTATCAATGTCAGAAATAGAACTTGATATTATTTAGAATAACATGAGCTAGATCTCTGACCTTATAGGTTTTCCACAGAATTAAATAAAGGTAAAGTCAGAAGGAAGCATCTTGATGTTAAGTAAGGCTAAGATATTTTTTAAAGGAAGTTCTACTTAAAAATTGTAACATCATTTACAGAAAATAAAACCTGGGTTATTTTAAGGCTGATGTGTGGTTATTTCTACTATGCCACATGCATCCTTAAAATTACTTTAAGCACAATTACAAATTTTATAAATCTCTTAGCCTTCCGTTACAGTGCAGTTTATTTTTATGTCATTGACACGCCCTTAGAGTCAAGTCATGTGTTTTAAATCTCAACCATCACCAAAGACAGCTTACAAATAAAACAATAAGCTATAAGGTAAAGATTTAGTTTATATTCTCCAGTCAGTAGGTTGGGAGCATTGTTTCATTCTTCAGAACACTAACCTGGAATAAATTAAAGAAAAAGTAAAAAATAAATTACTTCCCAAAAACTATAGCAGTTGCAATTTGTTGTGGTAGAATAACGTACCCTAAACAGGTCTAATCCCTGAGACTATGTCCCTTTGCATGGAAAGAGAGATTGCGCAGATGGAGCTAAACTGACAGTGTTAAAATAAAAGAGTGTTCTGGATTTTCCAAGTGGGCTCAGTGCAATCACCAAAGTTCCTAAGTGGTGGAAGACAAAGTCAGAAGAGTCAGAGCTGACAGGCTAGAAATCATAAAAGGACTTGGATGAACTTGCTTTACTTAGAAAATGATGGGATGAGAACATGAGATGAATGCAGGTGGCCTTTAAAACCTGAAATAGCCAAGATTGCAGATTGGCCTTCTAGCTTGAGAGGCTCTGGAGACAGCACAGCCTGAGCACTTTGATTTTAGCCCATCAAGAGCCGTTTTGGGCTGTAGACTTCTAAAACCATATGGGTTGTGTATATGCTAACATAGGTCAGTTTGGGGGTAATAGAACTATTCTTTGGTCTTGATTTTGTCTGTAATTATATGTTACCATATATTTGATAAATCTTATAGAACTATATGTAATAAGTAAGGAAAATTATGTGAAGCAAATTTAAAAGTTTTAAAATGTCAGTTTTCCTTAATATTAAAATGTAACAAGAAGGAAGGTCAAATAGGTTACAAGTAAATAGATTTTGAATGAATAATAAACATTTCACATTAAAGGAAAACTCACATCTAGATACCTTCTTCAATGAATTCTACTAAAGAGTTAAATATTTAATAGCAGTATTAAACATTTGAAAAAATAATAGCAGGATATACTTCAAAAATCTGTATAAAGGGCAAGCACTATGCAAATAGTAATGACAGATACAGACACTACAAGAAAAAAAGTATTATGGATTGAAATATCTAAGGAAAAAGTTGCCTAAATCTTCAAATGCAGCAGCACTTAAAATAAATCATAGAATGAAAATAAATATGAGTTATGCTTGAGATCCATCAGGATTTGATATATGCCCATCAGTAATGTGCTATACCACATTAACAGAATGAAGAATATAATCATGAGTACCTCGATAGATACCAAAAAGAGAAAAAACAGAAGAAAGCAAAAGCAAAACAAAACAAAAACCAAGATCTGAAAATCTGACAAAACTCAGCACCCTTTCATGGTTAAAAAGAAACCACTCAGAAATTGGGTGTACCTGTACTTCAACAAAGTAAAAACCACACAAGTGCATAGCTAGCAGCATGCTGGACGGTTACAAATTGAAAGATTTTCCTCTAAAATTAGAAATAAAACAGTAATATCCACTTTAGATTCAATGCAATTCCTATCAAAATTTCAATGATATTTTTCAAAGAAGTAGTTAAATAATCATAAAATTCATATGGAGCTATAAGGCTGAGCAGTCCTTCAGGAAAAATAATGGAGCTAGAATTATCACATTACTTGATGTCAACATGTACTATAAACAATACTGAATTAGAATAAAACAATATTAAATTAGAATAAAAACATGTAGACCTATAGAACAGAATATAAAACCCAGAAATAAATCCATTTGAATGATCTTCAACAAGGTTGTAAAAGACACATGATGATCAAGCATCATGTCTTCAATAAATGTCACTTGAAAAATTGGACAGAAACAGAGCAAAAAATTAAGCTGTACCCTTATACCATACAACAGACAAAACTCAAAAATTGTAATTTAAATTTTAAAATCAAAGTACTAAAAAATATAAAACTAGTGGAAGAAAAATTTGGAAACTCTTCTTGATATTTGAGCAAAACTATTTTAGATTGGTCCCTAAAATCAAGCCAAGAAAAGCAAAAATAAACAAATAGGATAATCTCAAATTAAAAATTTCTATATACCGAAAGAAACAATGGAATATAGACACAACTTACATAAATGGAGAAATTATTTGAAAACAATATACTGACATGGGATTAATGTTCAATATATAAGGAACAGAATCAACTCAATAACAAAAACATCACAGACAAAAACAAAACGAAGCAAAAACATCAACATGATACAGGGTTGCAGAAGAAATTGATAGGAATCAATAGTGGTTGTAATATATTGTTACCTTAAAAAAAAAAACAGTCAAAAATAAGTTCGTTCCAAAGGATAATACCTGAATAGACATTTCTGAAAAAAAGATGCAAAAAATGTTTATTACTAACTATTAGCATTATGCAAAGAAAAACCACAATGATATATTGTTTCATATCTATCATCACAGAAAAAATAAGTGTTGAGAATTTGAGAGAAAGAAAATCCTTGCATATTTTAAATGGGAATGTAAACTAGTACAGTCATTACAGAAATAGAAGTAGTGTGAACTCTATGCCAAAAAAATTGGCACTAATTCCTTAAAGATGTAGTCTGCCAAAATTCACAAGAGAATTAGAGTCAGAATAGTAGTTAATCTATTAAAGAAACCAAATCAATAAGTAACAACTTTCCCAAACAGACAGCATGTGGCCCAGATGGGATCACTGGTGATTCTGTCAAGTACTTAAGGAAGAAATTATACCAATTCCTTACAATTGAAAAGACAGCAGCAGAGGCAGTGGTCAACATTATTTTAATGCAATAGTCAAAGACATTATAAGAAAGAGCACTGTAGTCAAATATTTCTTATATTCATAAATTCAAAGTTTCTCAATCAAATATTACCAAATGGGACTAAAGAATACATAGATGTACAAAATGAATCCTATACCACAACTAAGTAGAATTCATCCCAAGTTTGCAAGGTTAATTCAACATAGCAAAATGAAATAATACAATCAATCACATTTATAAGTTAAGAGAAGTCATGGAAGCATACCAAAAGATTAACAAAAAGCATTAGACAGAAAGTATTACCTCTTCCTTTTTCTTATTGAAGTGGGAATATAGAGGAACTCCCTACACTTCATAAAAAACACACACACCACTTCAAAGCTTCATAGCAGCTTCACCATTGTATTTAATGATGATAAACTAGAAATATTCTCAGTAAATTCAGGAACAAAGCAGAGATACTCCCCTCATCATTTTTTTTTTGCAAAATCATAGATGTATCAGATAATAAAATAAGGTGAGAAAAGAAATAAAAGTACACATATTGGAAAGGAAGAAATAAAAGTCTTTATTCATAGATGGCATAATCTTCTAAGTGTAAACTCCAAAAGAACTGGCAAATACTCTATTCACCTAATAAGCAATTCCATAGAGGTTTCAGGATGAAATGTTAATCTACAAAAAGTCAACTGATTTCTGCTGAATCAGCAATATAAAAGTAGAAATTCCAAGTAAAAACTTGATCCCCAAGTTAAATAAAATCTGACTCAACATCTCAGCAAGTTATTTTTTGGATATAGATGAACTCATTCTAAAATCTATAAGGCCGATCAAAAAACAGAATAGTAAACTCAGTATCAAAGAACAGTGTTGGAGAATTGAGCACATGACTGCAAGTGTCTTGTCAAGATGTGCTAGTGAAGGAACAGCCAATAGATAAATAGTGCAGTAAAATGAGAAAGGGCACCAAAACCCACTAATGTATACAGTCAACTGATATTTGGCAAAGGAGAAAGGGAGCAATAGCAAAAACCACGTTCCTTTCAATTGAAGATGCCGGAATGCCCAGATATTCATGTGCAGCAATAAATAAAAATAACCTGTACCCAGAATTTATACTACAAAAACTATAAATGGATCATAAACCCAAATATAAAATGGAAAGAAGTAAGGCTCTAAAAGATAATTCATCAGAAACTCGAGATGACCTCAGATGTGGAGATGCTTTTCAGATTCTTCATCAAAAGCAAGATCTCGAGCTGGTGACATAGCTCGGTGGCACAGCACCTGCCTGGCACACTCAAGGACCTAAATTCCATTCCCGCTACCAAAATAAAAAAAAAAAAAGATGAAGGAAGTCACTGCTGAGATGGCTATTGTTGCAATGAAAAACTTGTGCTCTGTAGAAGAGAATGTCAAGAAAATGAGGAGACAGCTCCAGACTGAGAGAAAATACTTGCACAGAACACATTTGATAAAGAACTGTTTGCCAAAATATGTAAATAGCTATTAAAATTATTTATTTCTTATTATTACCAATAAAAAAATTAACCAGTTGATTAGGAAATGACACAAATATGTTAACAGACCCGTCACCAAAGTTTATGGATAAAAAAACATGAAAAAATGCTTTATAAAGCCAGGCACACTGCTGTAATCCCAACACTCAGGAGGCTGAGGCAGGAGGATCATTGAGAGTTCAAGGCCAGCCTGGGCTACAAAGTGAGCTGAAGGCCAGCCTGACCTGCATAGCAAGACTGTGTCTCAAAAAGCCAAAAAAAAAAAAAAAATCAGGGAAATAAATTCAAAGAAAAACAACAGGAAACTGCTAATATAGAGCTATTACAATGGGCAAAATCCAGACAAATGAACATTCGCAGATACTAGTAAGAATGTGCAGCAACAAGAACTCTCGCTTATTATTTACATAAGTGCAAAATGATATAGACACTTGCAAAGACAGTTTGATGGTTTATTACAAAACTAAACATATTATACAACCCAGAAATCATACCCGTTTGTATTTGCTTAGATTAGCTAAAAGTTTTCTTGTCACGGGACTCTGCACAGAGGTGTTTATGGCATCTTCATACATTAGAGGCTGGAAAGCTCTCTATACACATCCTGCCCCTCCTTCTGCTATGCAAAAATCAAAGAATAGACTTATGAAGACAAATGGGGACCCTTTCTACCACAGAAAACAAAAGTTAATCTCTGATGGCAATTTAAGGGCCTACAGATGGCACTGGAGGAACTTTAACAAGCTTTACTAATGCCATTTACCTGCCTTCAAATTGCTGCCCATAAGAGACTGAAAGTCATTTTTTTGTTATTTCATCACTTTTCTAGAAATATATTGTTCTCTGTTGTGATACATAAGCGGAAATTCAAAGTTATTTGTGAGAATTACTTGCTGAGTATCTTCCACTTATGTGGGAAGTGTGTATGTTAATAAACGTTTGTTTGCTTTTCTTGTTAACCAATATATTGTTGTAGGGGTCTGTTCCAACTAACAAATTATGACAATTGAGAAAAATTATTTTTCCTTTTTAAGAAACACCAACCGGTACTTAAAACACATAGGCTGTAAAGACACAGGGTAAATGAATTCATATTATTAAATGTAAACGCCAATCTGAAAAGTCTACGAACTGTGTCATTTGAGCTCTATAATACTCTGCAAAAGGCAAAACTGTGGAGCTAATAAAACCATCCTGCTTGCTAGTGAGAGGAAAATAGAGGAATAACAGAGCACAGAGGATTTGGAGGGAATAATCTGGAACTCTTTATGATATTATAATTATAGAAACATATCATTATATGTTTGTCAAAAATGATAGAATGCAAAACCTCAAAACTAAAGTAACCTCAACTGTGGACTTTAGGCGTTTATGATGTGACAATGTAGATTCATAAACAGTAGCAAATGCATCACTCTTGTGGGAAATATTGAGTACAGGGGAAGTGACACATACGTGTTTTTAGTTTTTAGTGTCCACATGCCCTTTGTAAGTACATAATACCAATAAAATAAATTTACAGTTGAGTTCCAGGAGTTGAGTGGTGAAAGACAGCCTTCCAGGTAGGGAGGCAGCTTCTTTGAAAGATTTGTTACCTATAATGACAGCTGAAGAGAATATACAAGCATGATTTGTTTTCGTTTTCAATAAAACTTGTGCTAAAACATTACCAAGCATTTTAACTTCTATTATGCAACCAGGAGAAATTACCAGCACATATTTATGAAGGAAGTGAACTAATAGTATTAGCTGGAGACCTTCCTGTCACTCAAATTACACTGGAAACATTCTAGAAATCCCTTCCCACTGTTACTTCTCTCTGTGCCCATTCAAAGTCCTATTTGAATTTTCCGTAAGTGCTTGAGATACTTCTATTGCCATGTAAGATTTCATTTCTGTTCATACGGGGGAAAGTATGGTAAAACCTTGGTTCTTGAATGCTTCTGTTCACAAACAATTTGTTTCACAAACAGAACAATTTGGGAAAACTTTGCTTCCTTTCATAAACTCCACATTGAGTGATGAATACAACTGTGTTCATTTTCTCCAGAAACATGGAATGAATTAAATTTGTGAACTGAGGCCTCACTGAGTATGTATTTTTAATGTAATAAAATCTTCTTCCTAAAACTCTTAATTTAAATATGTATCATACAATATTAGATCCTGGTTTATAATGAAAAGAATCTGTTAAATAAATTCCACAATATACTCATACTTTCAATTCCACATATTTTAGTGCAAGTGTATTAGCTTTGCTGTTACTTAGATGATACACCGGGCACCCACAATTTAAGGTGGAGAGTTATGTTTTGGCTGTGTTTTTAGCTCACAGTTGGCTGGCTCCAAGGCAGAACTGGCAGGGCAAGAGGATAAGACCCAGCGTAATAGTTTGGCTGGAAGCTATTTGGCTGGAAGGACTGGGGAACAAGAGATGCACCCTCCAATAGTATGTGTCCAGTAATTCATTTCCACCAAAGAATATTCCACTCTGAGATAGAATCATTACTGAGACACAGGTAACAAATGTTAAGTGAGAACATAATAGTGGAGACCTAAGACTCTCCTTCTCATGTGCTCTCTGCGTGCACACAAGAAGGTCCATGTGTACGAACGCTGAGAAGGCAGCTATTTTACTAGCTGAAAAGAGAGCCCTTAAAAAGAAAGAAATCAACCAGACTCTTAGTGAGAGGTTTACCTTCTAGAACTGGGAAAATAAATTTCTGTTGCTTAAGGTTCTCATTCTGTTATTGCAGGCTATTTTAATCTGATTTGTGTTGCTATAGCAAAATGCCACTCCGGGTTATTTAGAATGAAAAGAACCATATTTTCTCTAGTTCTAGAGAGTGAAAAGTCCAACATCAAGGTGCTGACAGGTTTAGTGTCTGGCGAGGGCTTGTTCTCCACTTCCGAGATGGCACCTTGTGGGCTGCATGCGCCTGAGGGGAGGAGCACTGAATCTCACGTGGTTTAAGAGTGGAAGCAGAACAGAGCAAACCCACACTGTTATAACAAACCCACATATGTGACAGGGACAGAAATCCAATCATGGGGTAGACTCTCAATGGCCAATCACTGTTTAAGAGTCCCACTTCTCATACAGGTACCTTGGAGATGAAATGTCTAAGACATCTAACATATGTTTCCTCAGGAGAGAAATTGGAAGCTATGCACAGCGTGAGCAAACTGTTAGATTTCTGAAGTCTTCATATGGTGACTAATAGGCATGTATGTCTCAGTTTCACACTAAGAAGTGAGCAATAATGGCAAGACCATAATTCTTAACAGTCTGTGGAAAACAGGCATAATTTTTAAATTCACTCTAAAATTATCAGTATGCTACAAGTTATTACTCTAGATATATTCAGTTTCCTGTTGCCTTGGATGACATTTCTTCCTATTTTCTGGATATAAGACTTTTTTCTTTTAAATGATTATTCAATCCTGAAAGTTTAACATTCTGGTACCTTAAGATCAATCTTGTACAATAGCTCCTCATATTTAGAATTAAAAACTTTTTCACATTTTTATACATAGAAAACACTTTAGAAGAAGAATGGCTTGAAAACATAAAATTTTTATTTTTACAGAAATTACTAATGACAAAAATTTATTATTTTATCTTGTTTTGTCAGGGAAGCAAATAATTTCATGCAAAATACTAGAGAGACATTGCACTTATTACTAATGTGGGCACAGGGATTTAATGAAAAGAAGGCACATTCTGATTACAATTTTTCCATAAAATGGAATTTTTATTTCTCTAGTATATCTGATTCTATATCTGCTTTTACTACCCAAAAAATTATCTCCTGGTCTATATAATTTATTTTCTTTTTAGTAAAAAGATGAACTTCATTTTCACTAACATAGTAGAAATTTATAAGTTCTATGTGTGAATCGTTTAATCAAGAAAATGTTATAGAGGACAAATAAACATATATGTTTCATTTATTTGTTGAAAACACAATAAAATAATTGCATAAAAGAATATCTAAATGTGAATCCTGACTAAAATTATTCCCATAGAATCTTACTTTTATTACTTTTCTGCTTTTCAGTCAGTTTTTCCACTTACTAAGCCATGTCATGAACAATGCTCATGTACTCCATACAAAATGACCAAGTGACAAGGATGGGGTAAGAATACTATACTTTCTAGCTTAAAAATATACTTATGTTTTATTCTTTGACACATAATATGGTGAGCTTTCCCCAGTCAAAGTGTATGACACGGAAAATATCCTGAGTGTTGGTCTTGGCACTTCTCTCTCACCACTGAGACAACATGCTTGACTCCCAAAATTAATCGAGGAAAACTCTGTTTAGGTCACAGTTTGTAGAGGTTTCACTCCCTACTCAGCCGGCTCCAAGGCAGAGTGGCACATGGCAGATGGGACACAGTTCGTGGTAGCTGAAGACAGCAAGAGCATCAAGGAAGCCCAGCAGCATCTCTCTGCCCCTCTTATTTCATCCAGATTGCTGGGAGTAGTGGACTGACTTAGTGATCACCTGCCCTTAATACAAGCATCACACATTCTAGATTCAGCCACCTCTGGTAAAGCATTGTGACTGCATGTGGTTTTGGGGTGACGTCAACACACAAGCCATAAAAAAATTATTAAAGCTTTCATTGCTACTCATATTAACTTTAGGAAAATATCTGTAGTTCAATAATTTTTCTAATAATTCTCTGTATTTAAAAACAAGGCATAAATTATAGTTATTTCAGTTAACATTTTCTGATATAAATATATTGTAACCCACACAGGCCATTTTGTCATCCCTCATTACCACTTTTAAGCAAGTGAATGAAATACGTCAAAAATTAAAGAAAGTTGTTACTTAACCCAATGCATATAAATTATTATTTATGCAGAGGTGGAAAAGTGGTTAAGGTTTCATAGGGACATTTCTTGTTTAATGACCAACCTGTTTAACAATTATTTGGATTAATTGCCAGGAAACACTGTTTGGATTTATTTTATATATATATATATATATATTTACTTTGTATATATATATATACATACATACACACAGATTTGTGTGCATATACTAATATATGTATATGTCTGTGTGTAATATATAATATATATGTATATATAATATATATGTGTATGTATATATTTGTCTCATGAATTGTAGAGATTTCAGTCCATAAGCAGCTGGCTCCAGGCTGCAATATAATATTCATATATACTCTCTACATGTGTAAGGCAGTGTGGCACATGGCAGACAGGGTGTATATATATATAATATTATATCATCTATATGTATATTATATATTTCTATACCTCTTTTTTGTAGCACCTCAGTGTATTTTTTGTAAAGTACACCTTGTTTATTAATAGTATATATTGTACTGTAACATTTGTTGATTGTACTGTAGTTTTTTCTTTTCTTTTTTTTTCTTTTTTTTTATTTTAGAAACTTAAAAGTACAAAAACATATTGACAAACAGACAACAATTATCATAGAAAATAGTACAATCACAACTAATCTATAGACAAGGTGATATGGTCTCAACAGTGGTTGTTGCTTTATCC
>PVLD010034857.1:0-12302 GCA_004027595.1 Dinomys branickii | reverse complement strand
AATTCCCTACTATGTTATCTATAATTTGGTATTTCCTTTAATGTTTTTGTGTTAACTAATGTGAAGATAACTATGTAATACAACATCCAGTTCTAATTCCCTACTATATTCTGTATAACTTTGTATTTTCTGTATTGTTTATGGCTTTTCTGGTTCATATGTCTCCATTCTTTTGTCTTTAAAATAAAATTTAAAAAAAAGAAAAGAAAAGAAAAAAAAGAAACAGAGTCTCACTATGCAGTTCAGGCTGGCCTTGAGCTGTCTTTGTAGCTCAGTCTGGCCTCAAACTCACAACGATCCTCCTGCCTCAGCTTCCCAAGTGCTGGAATTACAGGTGTGCACCACCAAGCCTAGCTACCATTTTTATTGTAAAGCAACTAAATTTTTAAAAAATTAAATGATAAAAGGAGGGAAGAAAGCAAGAAAGATCAAGAAAAAACTTTGTATTGCTCCTGCCTAGTAGTCAAGTTAGGAGTCATTCCAAGTTTGTTTACCTGATGAGCTCTTTCTGTAGAACCAAGTGGCCTTTTGTGATGTAAGAACAAACATTTCCAGGTGAGAGCTGGATGTTTTATTCTGTTGAAGGTTTCAGGGTGTAGCATGAATGAACTTGTACAGAATATTTTAGATGTAGTGTTAGTACACACAGAAAAATAGCACTTGGAAATATTTAAAAGTTACAGTATATACTGAACTAAAAAATCAACCAAAGGGAACAGACTGTAATTCTCCATGTTTGCGCAGGGTGAAAGGTGGCAGGAGGACAATGGAACATCGGGACTGGTGTGCTTTGTCTATGTCAACAGTAACTTCTGGAAGAGCTATCAGCTAGAGCTCATCCCCTTAATGAGTGGTAACAGTGTGCTCTGTTACTCCTGGGGTGAGCAGAGACCTTCTGTGGGTGGTACAGGCCTCACCTTCTCTTTCACAGCCTAGACATTTCTTATACTTATTTATACTACCTTACACACCACACTACCTAATTCATTAGGTGAGAATGAACCAGTTAACAAACTTATATCTCCTCAAAGCATCTCTCCTACAGCCAGAACTTGTACTCATATCGTCCTCTGACACAGGCAGGTAAGTGCAGGTCTTCATTATCGGTGGCGATGACTGAGAGGTTCACAGACCCTGAATCATCTTCATGTTTGACAGGAAATTCTTTACCAAAGGCTTGGGCTGAAGTCTGCAGATGTTATCTCACTGTGTGAAGTTTGGTAAGAGAGTGCACTTGTGTAGCACAGAGAATGAGAAAGACGTGTATTTTCCTGAACAGGCCTAGGTCTGGGTAGAATCAGAGTTCTGTCCATATTTGGTTGCGAATAAAGTTACAAGGGTTCTCTGGGACTGTTTCCTAACTTGTAAATGGAACAGATTATGTTTGATGAGTTTAAAGGTCCTTCTCAATTTCTTTTTTCTTTTCTTTTTTGGCTTTTTTCCTTAGGTATTTGTCCAGGCTGTTCTCATATTCCTAGGCTCAAGTAACCCTCCTGCTTCAGCCTTCTGAGTAGTTGAGACTATAGGGAGATACAACTATGCTCATTCCCTTATGTTTCTATTTTTGGAAGTTTTAGAGTCTTTGAAACTTTAAATATAAAGAATTTAATAAAGAAACAAAAATACAAAGTATAATTTAAGCTAATTATCAAGCTGTGCTCATGGGGCAAGTCAGTAAGCTATGCTGAGAATCAGTTTTCTCAGATGAAAACATTTGGAATCACAATTTCAGGATCACAGAATCACTGTATGAACCTGAGGAAATAAATTTCAAAGCACTGAAAACTGATTTTGCTGTTGACTTTCTTTCAAGGATGCCTAGCCCTTAAGCCTGCCATCTAGTGGTCGCTATAATAATTAAGTGACAGATTTCTTTACTTGTGTTCTTTAGCCCAGAACAAATACAGTTATGTCGGACAAATGCCAAGTACGTGTGTTCTCAATCAGTTTCCCACACCAGTAAAGACAACCCTAACCTAACTTTGTTTAAGTGTTAATAAGATGTATCTGATTAGACTACTGGGCCTCTTTTGGCTGTTAACATGTCAGCTTGATTTAAGTAAAACTGCCAGGTTTTCTTTGGAGGAATTACTTTTCTTCTGATTGAGACATACGGGGAATTTGATCCAAGGTGGACCTTAGATTCTGATCACTGTGATTATATGACTGAAACATGAGAGTGTCTTGACATTTCTGCTGAAACAGGGTGGCTGCCTGGACTCACAAAATTACTTGTTAATTCTCGGTTGCTGGGCCTGATTCTCCAGTTTTCCCATCAGGGTTTATAGGGATGATATACATTTTAAACAAAATCTCTAACACATGTATGTGACGCAGGTTTCATTTTTCTTTTTTACTTAATTACCAAAATGTATATATTAAGAGCCCATTCTGGCCAGCCCTGGTAATATTTACAGAAAAACAGTGGTTTTGAGAGTTGCCATTTAGGGCTCTTACTGTAGGCCATACACTCTACAATGTTTAATATTTCTGTTTATTCATTCAATCATTTGTGACACTGGAGATAGAATCCAGGGCCCAGTACTTGCCAGGCAGGTGCTCTGTCGCTGAGCTATACCGCTAGACGTTGGCAAAAAGTTTATCATGTGCTATTCATTTAATCATCTCAAGTATCCTTTGTGCTGTTACATAATAGCTTTCACAGACATGGAAGGTAGGTTGGAAGAAGTAAACTGACCTGCCTAATACACGTAGCTAGTAAACGGCAGAGCCTGTGTGCGCTCCCCCCATTTTTGGTGACAGGTAGGAAGAAGAACAAGACTACTTTTTAAATTTGTAATTTAAACCTTATGCTTCTTTTTCTGCACCTGAGAATGTTCACATAGTTATGTGTCAGTTAACAATTTGGATATCTTCTGGGAAATACACTATTAGATAATTTCACTGCTGTGCAAACATCGCAGTGTATCCAACAATAGATGGCACTGGAGATGGTAGCATGCATAATGGTATGTGATCTACCTTTATACAGCTGGTGGCACAGTAGGTTTCTTTATAGCTGAATCACTACAAACACACGAGTAATGCATTGTGCTGAGATGGTAAGACGACAGTGACAGGAATATTTCAGGTTCATATCATTTGATGTCATATTGTTGTCATATATGTTGTCTGTTGTCAACCATGTATGTGGTCTCTTATAACTTGGCATGTAACCCTTCACCACATTATGAGTCTAGCTGAACATTTGAACCCAAACGCTGTTACCTTTGCCTAGAATTGCTGTTAAGTTCTGTGCTGCCCTTTACCCCTGAAGTGTTCTTCATGCTTAAAAGAAGACATAGGCTGCAGGGTAATAGAAGAAGAAGATGGGGCATTGCTGTCCTGTGACTTCTACTTTGTCCTGACAGTGGTTCTGATTAACACTTCCCATACCAAGTTGGGTCCCAGGAGTGACAGAGACTAAATTTAACACTTTAGTTAGAGCATGATTGAACTCCTTCATTTTTCTTACACACATAAGATGAAGTTAAATCTTCAACAACTGAATGATATAGTGATAGCAGACACAGGATAGATAATTCCTAAAGTGAAATATAAGAAGTCTAAGCTTCAGGACTCCCAATAGAGTGCACATTGTTGGTGCTTTTGACTGCTAGCTCATTTAAAATGGATACTGGTCTACTCCCCTTCCTGCTTGGAGAAAATGAAGCAAGTTCATTCTGAGGTATTTTCCTCTTCTAAACAAGAACAGAAATGTTAGCCATAAGGATTTTCAAGGCAAAAAAATAAGAAAATTTATGTTTGTCTTTTACAGTTTGATTAAGCTACAATACATCTCACAAATAAGTGAAGACCTCAAGTCATTTGTATAATCAACCACTAGGATATCTCAGCCTCCAGAGTGGCCCCTGCCCTTCATCCACCTGCCTCCTCTGAGAAGCATCTGACAACCTAGTAAGGAATTGCAGATTTCAGAGCCCCCTGCAACAATGACTTTGATTAGGGGGCTGGAGAATCAGGTACATGCTTTTCTCTTCTCAGAGCCCACTGGTTCCTACTGGAATTGAAATCTAACTTCAGGCTCATTAGCACAGGCTTGCGGAGAAGTGATCCAACTGGGCCTTCCAACATTCAGTGAGTGGAAAAAATTCACTCTAGGGCTGAAAATCCTGACTGTAGCCTCTTCAGCTGTCCTGCTTACCTGCAGTGAGATCAGTGAGCGGCTTCAATTATCCATGATCCCTGGTATCCCAGGAGCCGTGAGCAATGCTGTCACCACTCATTTCGAGCCGGCAAAGAGTATGTGACATACCTGGAAATAGCAGTTTACACTGACAAAATCTCAACCATTCAAATTCCACTATCAGGGTCACCCACTTGGTTCTGAGAAGCAGTCATGTCCTCAGGGAGGTGCCTGGGGAGTTAGCGCCCTTTCTGTGGGTTCCTCTCTTGCCACAGTCTCAGAAAAGTAAACATGCTTCTCATCTGTCTAGCTTTATGATCAGAGCCATAGAAAAAGCTTTTTAGTGAAAAAAGATGTCTTTGTTTGTCACTTAATAAATGTTTCCTTTTTTCCAAAGGCTTGGAGATATCCAACAACTTGACTTCCTCTTTATGGGAAAGTTCTATCTAAAATAGGATGGTAGGTAAGAGCCTCAGCTTTAGGTGAATTGAACTTCAGTCTAATTGCAAAACATTGAGCAAATTAATTTGCTTGAGGCCAGTTTTCTCAGGATTAAAGGGAAATAATAGCCCTCCTGGCAGGTTGTGGGGGAAATATAAACAAGATTTTATATGTAAAGTGCTTAGCACAGAATCTAGCTCCTAGTAAATGCTCAATAAATTATTCCCCTTATTAAATCAACTTATCAATACCCATATGTCTACTGTAGCTTAGGCAAATAACAAATGTTACAATAATATTTGTAAACCTGGAGGCTCTCTTCATGTGTAATGTGTAAATGCTACTAGCGCTTTCCCTAGAGCTAGGGCTCTCAGTTTACTCATGGTCTAGTAAGAGATGAGTAGAAAGAAAAAACACAGTGGAGGCTTTTGTCACATAATCTACTCAGTCTTGAAAGTCATCCTAAGCTCTGGTCAACTGAAATTCTTGGGTAGCTTTTCCTTATTTGAACGGCTACCAAGTATTTTTCTCTCATACTGTATCTTGGTAAAAGGTATGACATTTGTGGAAGAAAGTATTAGAAAGAAAAGAATTCTTCATGGGGCCTTTCTCTTTCTGTAGACATTTTCCCATTCCCACTGCCTAGAATTCAGTCTGGTCCATCGGAATGGGTTAGAACTGAAATCTGAGTGTGGCTGAAGTCCACTTTCCCTTTGCACATATGAAAGAGGCTGAGCTGCTCAAGAAAGAATTTGAAATTGACTGCAATCCAGTGATTCTTAACAGAAGTGAAGATAACTTTATATTATACAGTATCCAGTGCTAATTCCCTACTATCTTCTCTATAATTTGGTATTCTCTTTAATGTTTTTGTCTTAACTAATGTGAAGATAACATTATGAAATACAACATCCAATGCTAATTCCCTACTATATTCTGTATAATTTTGTATTTTTGGTATTGTTTATGGCTTATTCTAGTTTATATGTCTCCATTCTTTTGTCTTTAAAATAAAATTTTAAAAAATCCAGTGATTCTTCAACCCACTGCAATAAAATTGCATGATTCAGGAAGACAAAGATCCTCTTTTTCTCCTTCCTCATGATTTCCATCCGTTGTTTTGGGGTTCTTTGTTAGACACTATGTATGTCGTATAATGAGGAGCGCTCTTAGCCAAAGGCCAGAATGCAGTTATATGGGCCAAGATTGATACTGAGGCATTGTTATGATGAGCTAAGTAATTAGATAATGTCACATAATGTTTTTTGATGAGCTAAGTAATTAGGTGATGTCAGATAATGGTTTTTGATCTTATTGGAATGTGTATAAATATAACTCTTGAAACTCTGCTTATAATTTATAGTGAATGCCCATAATTTTTCTTCTATTCCAGTAGTTTCCAAGGCATGGTTTGTAGGTCTCTGGGAAGTTTTAAGACTCTTAGGTTCCCTGAGGCCAAAACAATTGTCATAACTTACCAAGGTGATGCTGGGCCTTTTTCACTTAGTTGACTTTGTATTAATGACGCTAAAGTGCTAGTAGGCAAAAACTACATGAGTTAAAATACTGGTGTCTCCCTATTCTTAGGGTCATGTTGTTCCTTTTTGTTTTTGTGACTTTGTAAGGAATGTATTTTAATACCAAGACCAGAGAGTTCATGAGAAGAAAACAACAGACTCATATTTATTTTGAATTAGATGTGACATTCTTAATATTAGCAAATGTATACATTTTCTATTTTAAAGAGAAAAAAATAAAAACAATGCTATAAAATTTAAAAACAAGACAGTAGGAGAATAACAGTGGTTAGTATATTGCTGATTGTTATCTTCAAAGAAGTTGCTCAGATTACAAGACGTAGGCATGAAAATTGATCAACAATGTAAATAAACACAAACCTTTTATAAAATGAACTAAAAGAAATTAGTAGTAGAGCTGTCTTAACTACCTTGCATGTATAGATATACTCTCGTTTTCCCTTCTTTCTTTTCTCCTTTCCCCCATCTGAGGTTCACCTTACTTTTGAACAGTTTTGTGTCATTGCTCAACATCTATTGTATATTTTGAATCTTAGTTACTCTTTCAGCTTCTTAAACTAAGGCGAAAATATGATATTTAAACATGTCATATTAATTTGTTTCACTTATGAGATGGTATGAAGTTGCATTGATTTATCTATAAAAGTCTCTGGTTTTATCCTTCTTTATAGCTGAGTAGTACTCCATTGTATAAAAATACCAATTATTTTTAATCCATTCCTCAGTTGATGGGCATTTAGGTTGTTTCCAAGATTTAACTATTATAAACTATACTGCTATAAACATGTGTGCACATATATTGCCATAGTGTGGTATTTTAATTCTTTTGGGAAAATACCTAGAAGGGGAATAGCTGGGTTGAATGGGACCTCTAGTGCTAGTTTTTAAGGACTTTCCATACTGATTTCCATAATAGTTGTACCAATCTAAACTCCCACCAACAGCAGAGAAATGTTCCTTTTTCCCCCGATCCCTCCAGCATTTGTTATTGGTTGATTTCTTGATGACGGCCACTCTTTCTGGGGTGAGATGGAGTCTCAGTGCTGTTTTAATCAGCATCTCTCAAATGACCATTGGTGCTGAACACTGTTTCACATATTTATTTGTCATTTTTATTTCCTCATCTGAGAAACATATATTCACCTCAGAGGCCCATTTCTGGATTGAGTATTTAAATTTGGGGGCCTGATTTCTTTTTCAATTCTTTCTTATGTTCTAGATATAAATCCTTTTCTGAAGGACAGTTGGCTAAAATATTTTCCCACTCTGGGGGTTTTCTTTTTACTCTGTTGTTGATTTCTTTTGATGTACAGAAGCTTTTAAATAGTATTAGATCCCAGTTGTTGATTCTTTAGAGTATTTTCCATGCATTTTGGGTTTTGTTCATGAACTCTCTGGCTACACCTATGTCCTCAAGATTTCTACCCACTTTCTCTCTCAATAGATTTAGTTTTTGTTTTAAAATTTATATCTTTGATCGATTTTGACTTTAGTTTACTTCATGGTGATAGAATGCATCTAGTTTTAGTCTTCAGCACGTGGAAAGCCACTTTTTCCAGCACCATTGATTAACGAGGCTATCTTTCTTCCAGTGAACATGTTTGACCCTTTGTCAAAGATAATGTGAATGAGTGTATTTGTAGTTGTGTCTACATTTTGTAATGTGTTCCACTGATCCTCAGGTCTCTTTTTGCTGGTACCATGCTGATTTTATCACAGTAGCTTTGTGGTATAATTTCAAATCAGGGATTATGATGCTACCTGCATTTCCTTTGTTGCCCAGGATTGCTTTTCTATTCTAGGTCTCTTCTGGTCCCAAATGAATTTTAGGAATGTTTTCTCTAGTTCTGTGAGATATGCTAACAGTCTTTCCATCAGGATTGCATTAAATCTGTATAACAATTTTGGGAGTATGATCGTTTTCACTGTGGTGGTTCTTACTATCCATGACCAAGTGACACCTTTGCATTTTCTGATAGGCTCTTCAACTGCCTTTTCCAAAGTAGTGTAATTTTCAATCTTTCACATCCTTTGTTTGATTCCTAAACATTTTGTTTTTTGGATACTACTTTGAAGGGTAAGTTTTCTCTAATGTCTCTCTCAGTAATGTATTTGTGTGTGTGTGTGTGTGTGCATGTACAGGAATGCTATTAATTTTTTAGTGTTGACCTTGTATACAGCTATGGGTCATTACATTATTCAATATCGCACTGTGAACCAAGAAAACATCAAGTTGTTAAAATATTTTTTTATTAAATCTAGTCTCTTGAACATATAGAATGCTATTTTTAATTGAAAAAATGGCAGATAAACTATGCTTTTTCAAACTTGAACATGTGGCAGATAATTTGTTAAAAACAGAGCAAATTAATCTAAAACTAAGAAAAAAGTTTCCTTTATTTATTGCCAGTGATAAATTTGAATTTCTTATGAAAATTAAAAACTTAGAAGATTTGAATTCACCAGAGTGAGAGTGACAACATCTCAATATTTTAACACTTTTCTGTGGCTATATTAATAAATATGACTTTTTGATGTAAAATAATTAAATCTTCGAACATTTGGAAAATCTTTATAACCCAGGGAAACAATACTTTCCAAATAACCAAAGCATAAAGATAAAAATGGCTTTGGAAATCTTACACTAAAATATATGTATACTTAAGACTGTTATGCTACTAACTTCTCTTAGTTCTTTAAAAAAAGGTTTGTGCTAATATTGTTTGGCAATTAGTTACTCAGTATCTGGTAACTGAGTAACTAATTTAAAGATCGCAATATGTATTGTCTTAACCACTGTTACTCTCCTATCATCTTGTTTTGAAATTTTGTTTTATTTTTTCTTGTTAAAGTAAAAAAGGAAATCTTACACTCTTCTCAACATTTAGTATATTACCTTTCAGTGAGTTGTATTACTTCAAAGAAAAATCTTCAAATTGCCTAAAAGGTTATTAAAATATATCTTCTTTCCCAATTATGTACACATCTGTGAGTGGCTGGTTTCCCCCTACACTTCAGCTGAAGCAACATATCACAACAAACTGATGTGGAAGCAGATATGAAAATCTAGCTATCTTAAAATAGAATTTAAAGGCACTTTCCAATATATAGCACAATTCTAAACTTGTCACCAAATTTAGATATTGTAAAAATATATCATATGTGCTAATATATAATAGATATATGACCCATTTTGGAATATTACAGCTTCAGTTTCTTCCATGGTAGGTATAGATAGATAGAACTCATATACATGTGAGATATTTGCGATTCTCAATAAATTTAAAGAACATACAAGGGTTCTAACACCCCTGATCTACTCTCTATTTGTCTAGCAAAAAGGTGAAATATTATTCAGTCATGAAATCCATTCAAACCTCTTCCTGAATCCTTACCATTATTTAGCCTAAGAAGGAAGAACAACATGTTTCCCTAAGGGAGAAAAACATGAAGTATTAGAAAACAATATGATGAAGAGGTGTGTACTGGAACAACAAGAATACTAGGAGAGAGGTATAGTGGATTCACAAAGATATTCAAACAGTTCTTTGCATGGATCACGAGTCAACATGAAGATGCAAAACAAAAGCGATCCCAACAAACACCAGAGAGCTGAGATGGAGGCGGGGGAAGCATAATGCAGATTTTCTTTGATTTTTAATGGGTTTACTTCCTGATAAGCCTACCACAAGTTATAAACATGAAGTCAACATTTTATTTAATGCTCTGTATCAACTTTTTGCCACTGTAGCAAAGTATTCTGATATAATCAACTTATGTGGAGGAATAGGGATTGACTACAAATTATTGTCAAAGTATTAAAGAAAGCTCCTCTCAAATCAAGTGCTGTCTTTACATTAAGAAGCGTGTGTTCATAGCTATCTATAGTTTGGTGTTTCTTAGCAGGTTCCATGTATAACTGTGCATTTGTGAAGGAAGTCTTATGTTAGTGATGTGCACTCTGCAGTAAGGCACATACATAATGTATCTCGGGAATTTTCTCAGTAGATTTTATGTTTCTGTAGGATGTGTAACACTGAAGAACTTCCAAAAAGTGGACATCAGGTTAGCAGGACCTATGTAAACAAATTTGCATAATGAGTAGATGAAGTTGTACTCTAGTGGAAGGAAAAAATAAGGAACCTAACTGTTGTGAAATAACAGAAAAAAAATTTTCTGGTAAAAGAGAATACCATTCTATTATTCTCTCAAAGTGCCCAAGATGAACAAATGAGACACAATAGAGAAAATAATAATAACAAACAGACTAATAGGGGTGGGAATATCGCTCCGCGGCAAAGTTCCGGCCTGGCCAGCACAAGGTGCTGAGTCCAATTACTGGTTCCAAAAAAAAAAAAAAGAGAGAGAAATAACATAAGAATAACAAAACTCTTTACGTTGTGATAAATAGAGTGTCCATAGATGAAGCATTTAGCCTGGGGAAGTACTGCAATCCTTACCCATTGCCATATTTAAGTCATCAATGTTTCTATTGTTTCTATCAGGGACACTGTATCCTGGTTTTTGTTTTCATAACGGAGCTTCACCATCATACATATTTTCCAAATATTAGATTCTCGCAGTTCAGTTACAACATGTCCTTTTCATAATATGAGGTGCATTTATATTCTCTGTTCTGGTACAATATTTATCTTGCAGGGTATTTCATTTTTCTGCCTTTTACCTATCAAGTTTTTCATGTTTCCTGTCACCTCAAGTGAAAAACTGAATTGCCTTTAACTCTTCCTTGTCGCCTCTTTCTCTTGCTTCCCCAAATCCAAATGTATTACTTAGCTTTCCTGTTGCTGGGTCCATGCACAACTTAAAAGAATAAATAGCTTGTTTGGCTTCTGGTTTCGGTCCATGGTCATCTGGCTCTGAGGAAGAAACATGGCAGAAATGTGTGGTTGAGCAGAACTGCTTAGTTCATGGAAACCTGGAAGCAAAGCAGGAAACAGTGCCAGAGAGGAAGAGGTGAAGGGGCAGACACAGACCCTGACATCATGCCTCCATTGCCGACTTACACATACCCAGAGGTGTGCTTCACTAATTCCCTCGGTGGTTCCCAACCCGGTCAAGTTGGCAATTATGCTTAACCACTGTACCAAATATTCAAAGTTCCATAAACTATGCCTCTGCCATACCTACTTTCTCTTTTATGTTTCTGGCCTAGTCTGACAAGGATAATCTCTCCAGTACTGGTCATGCTGCTTCCAGATTGTGTCCTTTGCTCTTTATCCTGTTTATCAGGTAGATGGAGGTGGCCAGTCCATTATCTTTCCAACAACAATACTCTAATGTTTATATTTTGTTTACAAATTTCCATTCACTCCATTGCATTTCACATAAAGTATTAGTACTTCTACCCTTCAAACAAATTTTATATTCTAATATGCCATTGCTATCCAGACAACTTATTCATATTTTAGATATATTTGTCACTCACTGGAACAATATATTTATAATTGATGAAGTGCCCTCAACTTTCATTTATCTCCTGAAACCTTACCCACTTATGTTAGTCTATTTCTATTGCTATAATATAATACCTAAAGCTAGGTACTTTATAAAGAAAAGAAATTTGAGAGGGTAAAAGTTCAAGATAGAGTGTCCCCATCTGTCCTCTTCCTGCAGCACAATATGACACAGAAGCTGAAAGCGAACTGGCTGTCTGGAGAAGGGACAAAGTACGTGGGGTGACCTTATTTTATAAAACTCTGCTGTGAGTAATAACTCATTTCACGAAACTGTAATCATGAGTGTAAAATAGATTTTTAAAAATTAGGATTGTTTTCTTTTGCCTATAGGCTAGTACTCCGTTCTTTTCTCAGCTCAGATAAATGGACTGAAAAGTAGCACTTCTGGAAAATTAGTGCACGCGCAGCGTATACGTTCCCTTGTAAGTCGTCTCGCTATATCCTCCCCAAATATTTCTTGCAATAAAAGCCATGCTCGCCTGAACATGGGGAGACGGACATCTGAGGCATGAGGAGGCTCCTCCATCCCCTTTGGAGCTAGCTTCGAATAAACTTTCTTTTCCCTTTTCACCAAAGAGTTTCCCATTTCCTGAGGAGTGGCAAGAAGCACAGACCTGAGGCCCTCGTGACAAGATCGGCAACCCACGACCTAATCGTGCCACAGCGGGCTCTCCTTCCTTTTCTTCTCTGCTTCTTCCC
>PVLD010034856.1:0-12303 GCA_004027595.1 Dinomys branickii | reverse complement strand
CTGAAAAGTTTTTGTACATCTAAAGAAATCACCAGCAAAGTAAAAAGAAAACCCACAAATTGGGAAAAAATCCTAGCTGGCTGTCCCTCAGACAAAGGTCTTCTATCTAGAACATACAAAGAATTAAAAAAATGTACCTGTCCAAATTCAAAGACCCAATCCAGAAATGGGCATCTGAGATGAATACACACTTCTCAGACAAAGAAATAAAAATGGCAAATAAATATATGAGAAAATGTTCCACATCCTTAGTCATTCGAGAAGTGCAAATAAAAACAACATCGAGATTTCATCTCACCCCAGTAAGACTGGCCAGTGTGAAAAAGTCATCCAATAACAGATGCTGGCGAGGCTGTGGAGAAATAGGGACTCTATTACACTGCTGGTGGGAATGCAGACTGTTGCAACCACTGTGGAGAGCCGTCTGGAGATTTGTCAGCAAACTAGGTCTAGAGGTTCCATTCAAACCAGCTATTCCTCTTCTGGGTATTTTCCCAGAAGATCTGAAAACATCATATCACTCTGACATATGTGCACCCATGTTTATCGCAGCACAATTTGTAATAGCTAAAATGTGGAAGCAAACCAAGTGTCCATCCACAGAAGACTGGATTAAAAAATTGTGGCATTTTTATATAATGGAATATTATTCAGCTATAAAGACAGTTTTGGGGACTTTGTAGGCAAGTGGTCAAAACTGGAGTCCATACTCATAAGTGAAATAAATCAGCGATACATGTGCAGGCAATGTATTGTATCACTGGTTTAAGAACCCGAGGGTGGGAATATAAACTAAGAGACATGAAAGAAATCTGTTCAAAAACAAATAACAGATGGGACGAGGGAAAGGAGAAAAGAAAGAGGCAAAAATGTATGTATGTATATATGAATATACATATATGCAGGAGGGCTAACATGGTTCTACTATTGTATTATATCACTTAATGCTACGGAATAATAGATGACGGGTTATTTGATCAATCTTGTATGTCTATATGTGTTATCCTGAACACACACTTCGAAGATATCAATATGCAAAGCAGCAACTATTGGTGGTTTTTTGTTGTTGTTGTTGTTGCTGTTGTTGTTGTTTGCCTGTTTTGTTTTCTGTCTTTGGATTTTTGGTTTTTGTTTTTTTCTGTTGTTGAGAGGATTAATTGTCTGACCAATTTTGCATGTCTGTATATGGGTTCATATATTTACACTTCGAAGATATCAATGGATAAAGCAATAACCACTGTTGAGATCATGTCACCTTGTCTCTAGATCAGTTGTGATTGTACTATTTCTTATGCTAATTGGTGTCTGTTTGTTAATATGTTTTTGTAGTTTTATTTAAAAAAAAAAAAAGAATGTTACTGGTACTGCAACCTGCCTTAGAATTGGGGGGAGAGTCAAGTTTCCCCATCTTTCCTGTGTGAACATCCTAGACTCTATCTAGTGACCAGTTGAACATATATATAGTATGTGAAAGGCCCGTCACTCAATCCCCAAAACTACAAAGAATTATGCTATTAAAAATTGATATATAAATAGAAATGTAGATTCTTATGTATGATTTAAGACCTACAAAAGCAGAATCTTTCACAATAATTTGAGCACATCCTTGTTAAAAAGTCTAGTGGTAATCTGGATATTTGAAAAAGTGTGCATGTGAAGCAGTGATATAAGCATGCCAAATCCACCAGTGCTTATGGAAACCATGTGGAAATGTAGTCACCTTTTTGTTACTGGGTTCTGAGAATCTGCGTACTCCTAGATATTCTTTGCAGGTTCTTCTTGACCTTAACAAAGAACTGGACAAAATAAGCTCAAAAGTTAGCAAGGTTTTACACTTTTAAAGGTAGGAAAAGAAACACGCTCTGCAGAGTGAGTGTGGGCCAATTAAAAGTAGGAAAATGTACGTTCCGAAGGATGAGAGCAGGGTGCTGTGAAAGAGAACACAGTGGCTAAGAGTTTAATAGTGACCCACTCCTTGGGCCAATGTCAGATATAGGTCATCCTATCAAAAATCTGTTTGATTTCTTGAAGAAGAAATGAACATAGCATTTTCTGATTGCTTCCAGATGCAAGACATTAGAAACTGTCTTTCTGAGCATTTCCTGGGTCACTGAGATTGACAGGTCCTGACCACTTGCTCAGTCAGTTCACCACACCCTGTTTTCCTGCCTCATTTGACACTGAAAGAAAAAACTCCCCGTAATGCTTTATGGGGCACTGAATGAGTGGTAGGCTCCATTTTTTATGGAGCTTTCCTGCTAAAGGGGGCTGGAGACCCTACCTACTTGGGATCATGTTTCCTCCAGCTACCTTGGTATGTTGTGACTCACTGACTGGATTGAAACAAAAAACTGCCAGAAGACAATGAGAACGGTGTGTCTGTAAGTGAGCTGCCTGTTCAATGGCAGAAAGCATGGTGAATTTTTCAAGAGAATAATGTTACTACTAGGTTGGGTAGGTAATGCCCAAGTATGAGGAGGAGCAGGTCAGAATTTCATACTTTCTGAGGATGAGAAAGTACAGCAGAAAGGGCTGTTATAGAAATCATCAAGAGCCTGATGGCCACAGCCCTAGCAAGATCACCCACAGTGTGAGTCTAACTGAAAAACAGGAGTCTGAATACAGGTGCTCATCTAAGCAGTGGTAAGTTGGGGTCATCGGTACCTCTACTTCTTTGTATACAGGCCAATACTGGAAGGTTGCTTTTGAAAGAGGAGCCTTAGATCTGCCAGATGTTCACATTAGTAGTTTGGTTATTTGGGATTATTTTTTTCTTCAGACAGTTCAGATGGGGCTGGATTTATCCTAGAAATGTGAATCCACCAATATATCTCTGACATTTGAACTGCAATAGAAGTGGCAAGGATCACTGGAAGGAGTCTTTCATCTTAGTTATAAGTGATGTGAAAGAGGCCCTTTTTACATTTTAATGAGCACTTGGTCTCCAGGGTAGATACTACATAGTCTGCCTGGACCATGAGCTGGCAGTAGTGAGTTTCCATATACTTATATAACTTGTACCTGACCCAGATTAATAAGATATTATGAGTCTTGTGGTCTTTGGGTCCACTAACATATCCAAAGATAGAAAAGATGCTCCACTAACACATCAGAAGATAAAAAAAGACATTCCATATGGCATCTGAAATGGACTCATATGAAGAGCAGTTTGTGTTGTATTTTGAATACTCATTAAGGCTACTGGCAATAATCAAAGACAAGATACAGAAGCCTCTTAACAAATTTTTGCCAGAGTTCATTTTAGGATCTGGTTGGTTCTTTTGACCTTTCCAGAGGACTGAAGTCAGCATGTGCATTAGAGATGGCACTTTATTTCTAAAGCCTCTGCCACCCCTTCATAGGTAAATGAAGGACCATTATCACTCTGAAGGGACTGAGGACATTCAAACTGCGGAATGATTTCCTTTAAAGGATCTTGACTACTTCCATAGTCTTTTCTGAACATGTAAGGAAGGCCTCAGTCCAACCCATGAAAGGTATCAATTAAGACTAAGATTTGTTTAAAACTCCCACATGGTGACATATTAGTTAATGTATACTTGCTAGTCCTCTCTAGTGTGTGTCCCTCTCTTCTGAACATATTCTTTTTTTTTTTTTTCTTCTGAACATATTCTAACAATGGAGGTGGTTTGGGCTTGTTAGGGTGCTGTAAGCACAGAGAGGGTCTGCTGGAGAGACGTGTCACGTGGCTGACACTAATGTTAATCCTTAGAAAGCTCCCTGTGAGATGCTTGTGAACTGTATAGGCCTCTTTGACTGGATATTTCTTTCGATTGGGTTACTGGCTGGGAATTTTTAGATTTATAACTACCACCATTACTGATTGTGCCCTCCTAGGTATTCCATTATACCATGTAGCAGGATCCTAATTAGGTCAAGGAGGGCTGGTGTAATCCTGACAGTTAAAATTTGCTCTGGCTTTGTCAGAATTAGAGAGCTTCCCTCAGTGTTGCTCCTAAATCTTTCTAGTAAGTGATAATGACACTGTGTGATGATTAACAAAGTCATGTTTTAATATTTTACTTTCAAACTGACACATCAGAATAAGGGTAAAGAAGTTACAACTGGGCATCATCAATCCAAAGTATAACTATTGGTCCACCTAGACAAGGGTTTTCCAGAGAAGAAAGTTAAAACAGGGCATGTCATATGTGTATTGATGAGTAATGGGATTTATTTATTAATAAGGTCCTTGGTCACTGAGGGTTTCTTGTACAACATGGAGATTCCATTGACAGACGCATTACAGAATGCCCTGGTCCACTCAGTCTTCTTCATCAGAGTAGCAGTTGAGGGATTTGGCTTGCCTAGCCTCTCTCTGAATGTGACAGCAGTCAAACTTGCTCTGTCATGAGTCGGAAATATCAGCTGCCTGGCACGTAGAGTAGGGCCCAAATTGTGGCCTTGCAGTATAACATACTCAATGTCCAGCTTCCATGCTTTTAAAGCAGGAGCTCTTTTTCTGATTTACCTAGGCTTTTCCCTTGAGGATGTGGGTGTGCTTAAAACATGTCCAGTTGCAACAGCCATAATTTTGGCCTGCCTTTCGTCACACCTTTACCTTTTTTATCCACATCGAGTTCCTCACTGGTGAACACAGAAAAGTCTCTGTCCAGCAACTGGGACACAGAAATCCAGGGGCCTATCTAAAGTTTTGTAATTTGTGCTAAATATCTGGGGCTGCTTGACAAATAAAGTGTGGCCACATCAGTCCCTGTCATGCCTTAAGATGGATTTAGGAAGGCATATTTATGGAACACTTCTGCTAGTTGACTATGAAGTAGCTATTTTTGGTTTTTTTTTAAACTTTTAATTAATTAATTTTATTGCTACATTTTAGATATTCATAATGATCACTTTCACTATAGGGAATTTGTACCTATATAAGATGTAACTTAATTCTTTTTTCCCCATTTCCCTACCATATCTTCAACCTCTTTTCTCCTTCATATTTGCAAAAATTTCCTTCAATGTTGTTCCTTCTTTTCTCATTTTATTCTTTTCCACTCCTTCCATTTCCCTTTCCCTCTTCCTAGTTCCCCTTCCTGTTTGAGCATTATCTTCCTATTTGGTAATGTCTAGCATACATTTTGGTCCTTATTTATACTTTTGGTTTCTCACATCAGAGAAACAACGTGATATTTACACGTGTGTTCAATTTATTTCACTCAAGATTATGGTCTTAAAGCGCATCCATTTATCCAGAAATGTCTCAAGTTTACCATCCTTTATGAGTGAGTAGTATAGCATTGTATTAAATAAAACACATTTTTTTATCATTCATTGATTGCTGGGCATTTGGACTGTTTCCAAGATTTACTTATTATAAACTGTGTTGTTATAAATATGGGTGTGCATATATCACTTTGTTATGATGCTTTAATTTTCGGGAGAAGATACTAAAAAAGGAAATATCTGGGTAGAAAGGAACCTCTAATTTTAGATTTTTGAGAAATCTCCACATAGATTTCTACAGTGGTTGGACCAATGTACACTCCCACCAACAGTGGAGAAAGGCTACTTTATCCACACAGCTCATCCAGCATTTGTTAGTGGTTGAGCTTTTTTTTTTAAATAGGAAGAATTTATTGAGAGAAAGGGACAGGGACAGAAGAAGCAGTCCCAGAAAGTGGGTTACTCACCAGCCCTGCTTCTCAAGGGTGTTTTATTGAGCAAAGCCACAAGGTGAAGCAGCCTTAAGGTGAGACAGAACTATAACTAATCAATAAGTTTACAAGTATAGTCACTTAGGTAATATTGATCCAATGGCATATCACAGGATGGGTGTGAGGTGGGACAAAACTAGGTCAACCAATAAGTACATAACAAGTACTGGGTCATTTGGGTAATATTGATTAAGTGGGTATCAAATGGGGAAACAAGTCACATTGAAGTACAGATGGGCAGGCAAGGACTTTCCTGGAAGGGGTGGGTTGAAGAGGCTCTCCACCTCAAGGTGATTGCTGCCTATTTAGAATATCAATCACTGTTGTTCATCCCTAGAGGAAGTATATGGGCGGGTAGTTCTTTTCTTTGAAGCCTGGCCTTCAGTGAATTGCCTCCAGCCACAGTTCTCTGCTGCATTGACCTTTAGAGGGCCCAGACCTGTCTGACTGCCTACAATATTGGTACCAGTTTTAGCTATCTATAATATTTCCCCTCTCTGAAGTAATACTCCTAAGTGCCGTGAGGGGGCAAAGGTTGAAGACTGTTCTGTGTTAGTACTGATTTCCTCGATCTCATTGTCCACTACACTTTTCCTGCATGGACTGGAGATCTGGAGATTGTGTTTCTGTTTCTTGTCATTTTCTATTTTTCAATTAGTTTTCTGTGTTCATAATCCTACATTCTTATAGTAGAGAACTTTATCATTAGCATCAAGGCTCTCCTAGGAAATCATACTTTACTGAGGTGTCTTCTAAGTGCAACATACTCTTGGTCTTTTTCTCTTTCCCAAAAGCCTATCTTCTCAATTTATTAGGGATGAGAAGGTGCTCTCTTTTTGGCACTATAGTTCAGTTTTTTGGTACTGGACTACAGTGATGGTTATGAACGCAGACAATCACAGTTATCATACAAGGGAGAACAACTGATTATATCAGGTATGACATTCTTCCTAAGTAGTACAGTTAGCAATAGCAACAGCATCAAGCACAGAGTAGAAACTGACAAACTATAGTAACTGTTAGATGGATACCTTTAACCACAAGAACAAAATCTACAGTTATATAACCAAATCCAGCATAAACCAGGAACTTATATGTGATGAATTTCCCCTTAATACACTGATTTTACCCTATCAGTGTGGGGGGGGGATGAAATTTAACCAGGTTAGCAGATAAAACGAAAAGATAAATGAAGAGAAATATAGTACAAACAAGTCTGAAGAGCAAAGATAGATCACCCGTGCTTTGGAGAGCTGGAGAAGAGAATGACGGAAAGAATTAAGGAGAAAGTAAAAGAATATAAAAGCAAAGTACAAAGACTAGAGACAATGTACACTCACATGAAAATATCAAAAAGCCAAGAAAAAAGTTCAGAAAATAGAGAAAAAAGATGAAAAGAACCAAAACAAATAAGAAAAACGTAAAACCTAAACAACCAAAAAAAACCCCAACAAAACAAAACTAAATTCCTCCGGTGTCCACAGTTCTGTTTTAGTGTCCAAGTCGGAGCCTAAAATTGCTGGGTAATCCCGCCAAGTCAACAGTAAGATTAGTGTTGGGTGCAGCCCAAATCTTGGCATCCAGATAGAGAGGATTTGGCGTCTTCAGCCAAACTTTCTGGATGTCCCTTAGTGGTCTACGAAGCTCCTCTTATCTTATTTGTCCCTGTGTCACCTCCTAGTTGCTTGATGCCCTCAGACAGAGACAGCCTGAGGCTGGTACCAGTCCCCCATACAGTTGGCCTCTTGTGGTCCTTGCATACACTTCTCTGTTCCACTCCTGTTGTCACACCTTTCTCCCTCCTCTCAATCCACTTGTCACAGGGCAAGGAGAGTGTGATCAGCCAACTCACTGCCCCAGCTACTATTGCAAATTTAACCTAAGTGTGTTCAGTCCAAACACTCCATCCTCTGTAGTATAGGGAGTGCTGACTTTTCACTGTTTGCTCCTTAAATCCCACATTTAAGGCCCTCTCTCATGCCACTGGTTACAGGGAAGGAGGATTCATGCTATTTCATTCACTGCTACTGCTGAAGTCCTTAACAATGTTGTTGCTAGAGGTTCCAGTTAGCTGCTGTGGTGCATGATACAAAAAAAGAAAAAAAAAAAAACCAAAACTAGTGGCCCATTGGGAAGAGAATAGCTTCCTGGTCACTTGCCCCTGTGTGTGCCAGCAAAATTTGCCACCAGCCTGTAGTGGCCTCTGTTTGGAGGAAGGCCAAAAAGTGCTAAGGGATTTATATCCCAAATCTATCCACCATGGCTTGAGTTTGCCACTCTATTGCACTCCATCCCTTTGCTAGGAACTTCTCAGAATAGCACTTCCTGCTCTGGGAGCAGGAAGCAGACCCACAGGCAACCCTGAGGGCTATTTTGCCATTTTATGTTTTGCTTGATCTCTTATTTCAGATTGATTTTAGCATCAGAATGTATCTCCCTCCCTTTGTTCCCATTATGCTTTTAGTTGATATTTTTGAGTAGCATCCTCTATTTAGCAACATTGAATCACCAGTTACAACATTGCTTTTCTCCCTCCCAATTTGGATACCAACATGAAAAATTATTGGCTTCCAATTTTTTTTTTCCATTCCTGGCTTCAAGGGTGTCCTGGGAGCCTCTGCACGGCTCCTGTAATCATTGTAAGTCACAGCTCCACGGGAAGAGGAAGCTGTAGTTTTTCAGGAGATATAAGTTTGAGATACATTTTCTCCTATTCTCTCTGTAAATTCTCCTATTTGTTCATTAATGAAAATTTCTTATTGCATTTTTTATGCCCATGAAAAGGGAAGTTATCACTTTAACATCATGTTTAGAATTATACTCTCAGCTTAGTACTATTGAAGAAACAATAACTAGTCTACAGTGATTCCCTTCTCTTTGAGCATTGTATTGTTTATCTGCATACCTCATAGCCTACTCTAAATTTTTGTGTTTTTCATCTGTGGTACCTGAAGTACCAAGAAATATTGGACAACTTTCCATAAATGGTCAAAAGCAAGCATCAAAATTTGAAACCCATCTATAAACCTACTACGGAGGAAAAAAAAAAAAAAAGGGCTTGGCAGACAGGCTAGGGAAGTAGGCATGATCTGTTAATTACAAAATCCCAGGGCACACATATGTACCAGTTCCCAAAGCCCTGAAAATGGACTTCTAAGAGGAACTAGAGGAAAATTTCTTTATGATAGCCTAGACCTGACACCAACATGAGGAGTGGAAAATATAGAAAAGATATTTCCAACTGAGCTCTCTGCTACTGTGTTTTCTCACAGTGGCCTGTTCTTGTCATGTAGAGTGCATTAATTTTCCTACTTTTACTTGGGCCGAATTCACTCTTCACCTGTTTCTTTTCCTACTATATAAAACCTTGCTACCAAGAGCCTGGTGTGGTAGTGCATGCCTGTAATCCCAGCACTTAGGAGGCTGAGGCAGGAGGATCACTGTGAGTTCGAGGCCCACTTGAGCTACAAAGTGAGTTCAAGGCCAGCCTGAACTGCATAGTGAAACCTTGTCTTAAGTAGGCAAAAAACCCCCAAATCTTGCTACTATTATTTTGCTTGTTTTGATCAATTCTTTGTCCAAGACAGAAAGAACATAGAAAGCATGTCTAGAAGGACACTTCACTACCCCAAAACCTAATAACATATTAGGAAAACTAGCCAGGAGGTAAGACCATTTAGGGTACTTTTATTTTTGTTGTTTCTTTCTGTCTAAAATATATGGCCATGAAGCCTTTTTCATTTTTTATTTTAAAGAGACAAAAAAAAACCAGTAAAAATTGTACACAATTTCAAAACAAGTTGACAGGAAATTAACAATGGTTATTATATTACATATTGTTATCTTCAATGTAGTTGCTCAGATAACCCAGTACAGGCATTGAAAATTGATCAGACAATATAACCACTAACATCCATCTACCAAGAAATGGATAAAAAAGATGTGGTATGTTTATACAATGGAGTACTACTCAGGTATAAAGAAAGATAAACTCAAGGCTTTCATAGGTAAGTGGATGCAACTGGAAGTGTAACTCATCAGTCAAATAAGTCAGAATCGTACGTGTAAACATAGCATTGTGTCTCTCTACTGTAAGAAACTGACAGAGTAAATAAGATCCTAAAGGTACAGTACATACAGTGAAAGGGAAAGAAGCTGCTCAAAAGGAAAGAACAACTGGGATAGGGGAGAATGAAAAAGAAGGAAGGAGAAAAATATATGTATATATCCACAAAGTAGCTAAGATAACTGTACTACTGATTTCTATTAGTTCACTGGATGGCTTTTTAAAAATAATTTCCATCTCTGTCTCTCTCCTCTACCCTGGGTTATGCAGGAGGCATTCTAATGCTGCTGGGTACAATTTCCTACCTTTCCCACCATGTGGGGTGGTGTGTGACCTCTGTGTCATTACCAGGTGGTAAGGGGCCCATAGGTCTGTCTAGAGTTTGTCTCCCCTGTTCTTTCTTCTCTTTCCCATTGTCCACTCATGATGAATATGAGTCGGGGAATATTAACCAGAGAACCTGTTGTTAACCTTGTCACAGAACAGAGTTTTAAGAATTTATGCGTGTGACCTAGAGTTTAGTAGGATTTTTTGCCTTCGCATTTCTGCGCTCTGTGATACTTTGCTCAGCTTTCTTACACTTTTCGTAAGGTTAGCTCATGATAATATGGTCTCCTGCTGCCTACTCCCATTTATTCCTTGGTGTACTCAAAGCCTCATCTGCACTTTTCCCCTAGATGACCTTTTACCTCTGGGGATCCCTAGTGTGTTGCTTTCTCAGGACATTTCATCCTACTCCATTTTTCCGCCATGATTGGCAGCCATTTGGTTCATCATGAGAATTATTTATAGCATCTGGCTCATCATGTGAGCCAGTTTTGTACATTACATGGGTCAGCCACTTTTATTTCATACTGTGGTTTCACCACATGGATTCAGGTATGTTTGTCAGCCATTTTAGTTTGTCACATGAACGGGTCCCATGGTTCTGTCATGCTTGTTTGACATTTTCATTTTTTTCAACTGGCCTCAAAGTCACCAGGAAATCGTATCCTTATAGAGTGGTACCTTGGTTCACAGGCTTAATTTGTTCAATGATTCTGGAAAAGATGCTACATTTGTGCTCAAGTGGGAAAGATGTTCATCACCCGTTGCAGATTTTCAAGCAAAAACAAATTTTTGCAGATGCTTCTGTTTGTGAACTGAATTGTTTGTGAACAGAAGTGTTCATGATCCAAGGTACCAAAGTACACAGTAGCTAAGCTTCCAAAATTGGAATATATGGGTCTCCTCTCTTCTCTTTTAGATTGGGTTCAATCGCTTTTTTGTCTTTCTAAAAAAATTCAAGTAATTTAGAGATTTGCCTGATGGCTGGAGCAGAACAAAAGAACCTCCAGTAAAAGCTCAACTTGAGTGGTCGTGAGTATATAAAAGAGGAGCCGTACTTGTTCTTTGAACTCTTTAATTTTTTTTTTAAGTTTCTATCTCTACTATCTTAAAGTATTCAAGTTTTACTATTCAGGTAAGTGCAAGAGATACTGCTCCTTAAGTGGCTGCACCACGATCTCCTAAGTGTTTACCGTTTCTAAGGGAATCCCTGTGTGGGTAGCTCCACACTGATCACTTAAGAGTATCTTAAGTGGCTAAAGGAGACCGCCGATGGCAGGGCAGCTCAAACCCAATCTCGTGAAAATTTCTAAAAGAGCTACTAGGGGGCTTCATCTTCTCCCTAAGGATTTAGTGCATCATGGTATAGAGAATCTTAAGGCTAAAGGAGCCCACAGGGGAGTGCTACTTTTCTAGTAGACTCTAATGCCACCCTAGTTTCAAGCAGAGATTTCTGCTTAGTAAATACTTGATCTCACAAGCTTTGTTTTGTGACCCCCAGTGGATCTCCCCCTGCTTGGGATACCATGTGAAAGACCTGAGATGGTGTTTTTTCTTTTTATATGTAGGCCCCAAGATGAGTCATGAGAATCATCACAAACTACATCCCAGATATCACCAACTTCACCTCTAGGTCATATACTTTATCAGTGGGAATGGTTTGACTCTGCCAATTTGAAAAAGGAATGACTTATCTATTATTAAAATATGGGTTGCATCCAGTATAGACCAACGGTTGATGAGCAATGGGTACAGGATGGCAGTTTTATAATTTCTTCATTAAGAAATCATTTCTTCATAAAACAGAGAAGGTAGAGTAAAATCCCTATGTTCAGGATTTTTTTTACTTTATTTCAGTAGAAGCTCAGAAACTATGTACTTAGAGTTACCCCTGAAGAAGGAAGGATCTCTGTGATGATCCTCTTCTCATATCCCCACCTGTCTTTCAGGGGATATGGTTCTGTCCAGTCCATTTAATGAAGACAAACATACAGGCAGATCTCCTCAACCCACAGGCTAATAAATCATCCTAGTTTGGGTGTGTAAAATAAACAATAGCTTCTACATAGTGTTTTCCTTCCCTTCTTAAAGCATATTGTTCGTTTGTGTAGTTCTTAGTCTATTCTTTTTTCATTTGATGTATAGTAAGTGGACCAGATGAATCAGACCTTTTGCCATGGTAGGTAGGGAAGGTCAAAGTTTGAAATACATTTGCAAAACTAC
>PVLD010034855.1:0-12304 GCA_004027595.1 Dinomys branickii | reverse complement strand
ATTACAGGCGTGCGCCACCACGCCTGACTGACAATATTGTTATATTTCATTTTCAAAAAATTTTTAAAACCTCTTATTTTTTGTTTTGTTTTGTTTGAGACAGGCTGTCACTATGTAGCCCAGGCTGGCCTCAAACTCCTGGCAATCCTCCTTCCTTAACCTCCCAAGTGCTGGGATCACAGACATGTACCATGTACCACTACATCTGGCCTAAGATCTTTTATAAGGCTATAAACTATCATCAGGACAACGTAACAATAAGGTCATTTTAATAACAAATTACTCATTAATGCACCAGGTGTCGTGTGGACATGTGTTACTACTTCAGGAAGTGGTATGTTTCACAAGATAGTGTGATTTGGACACTGGCCAAGGCTCTGCCAAATATGAGCTGTGTGGTTTCAGGCAAATCACATAACCTGTCTATGATTCAGTCTCTTTATCCAGACTCATTCTTCCTTCCACTTTAGAAGACAGGCTCTCTCTATGTATTCCAGGTTGGCCTTGAGCTCAAGAGCCTCCTATTCAGCCTCCCAAGGGCTGAGACCTGGACACGCGCCACCGGGCCTGGCCCACCCTTCCTTCTTGTGCCTCCTGCCTGTTTGGGCTCCCAGAGTTTAGAAACGGGAAAGCACTGGATCACATTGGCGGTGTGCTTTTCATGACTAGCACAAGCTGATGTGAAATCTGAGGTTGGGCCCCTAATTTCCAAGGGCAAAGTGGGACGTGATTTAAGAGAAAACCTAGGTACCACGGGGGGACAAAGGGTGCTCTGAGAATGAAGGTCGGTGAATTGGGAGGAGTGTGCAGCTGAGCTGTCACTGGGGTGGAGACACTGTATCTTCACTTATCCCTGGGGTTTCTTCCAAAATGGGTAGGTGCCAACTGGGATGTGGGCTCCTAATCTGGAGTTTGCATTTCCTAACAGGAAAATGCTCGCCTCTGAAGCCAAAGCTCTCACACCCCCAAGGTCTTCATGGTGACATCTGTTCAGAGTCTCAGTCAGAAATGAGATTCCTACAGATGGGCAAAACCTCAAAGGGCCCTCCACGGGGCCCAGGCATGTGGGAGGAGGTCTTTCATCAGCCCCTGCTGGGTACCAGCAGTAACTCAAACAAAATGGTCCCTGTTCTCATGGAGCTGCCATGCTAGCTGCCAAGATAAACAATCAAAAATAACCTCAGAAGCTGTACCTACTGTAAATAAAATAGTTTAGTTATTGTTGCCAAACCTGGGGGAGGAGTGAGAAATAAATTTGAGCTGCAACTGGAATGAAAACAAAGCAGAGGGTGGAGATGTGGCTCAGTGGTAGGATGCTTGCTGAGTGAGGGCAGGAGGCCCTGGGTCTGTCCCAAGCAGAGAAACAAATGAAAGGAGGGAAGGGGCCAAGAAAGGAAGAAGTCAGACACACAAAAATCTCTAGATTGCTGAGTATGAAAATAAAATGTGGCTGGGCATGGCTCACACACTCAAAATTCCAGCACTCAGAAGAATCAAGAGTTGCAGGCCAGCCTGGTGACACAGTGAGACCCTGCCTTAAAAACAATATCCCAGATACTTGGGAGGTTGAGGCAGGGGGGTTGGAATATAGTTCAGTGTGAAGGCTTTGGGTTCAATTCCAGTATCAAAAAAAAAAAAAAGAAAGAAAGAAAGGAATAGATGATGAGCCCATGAACATTGGCCAAGCTCAAGTCAATTCATTTAGTGAGCTGTTCAGGCCCACACTGTGGGCATGGGTAAGACCAGGCCCTGGGTTTGAGATCAGAGTCACAGGCAATTTCACACAAAGTGGGTCCAGCCCTTGATACTCTTCTCTCTTTCCCACTAATACACTGAACCACATCTCATGCTCATAGGCTGTTGTGACAGCCTGCACTTACTGAACGCTTACTATGTGATCTTATGTAACTGTCACAACTTTAAGGAGACAAGTGCGACATTTGGTCCTTTATATTATTATTATTTTTTGGAACCTGGAATTGAACTCAGGACCTTGCACTTGTCAGGCAGGCACTGTGCTACTGAGCTATACCTCTGGCCCCATTAACCCTTCTTTTTAAAAAGTTTTGCTTATAGCAGCACAATTCATAATAGTTTAATCTTGAAAGTAGCCTGTATGTCCATCAACAGATGACTGGATAAAGAAAGAGTGGTGTTTTACATACAACAGCACACTCCTCTACCACAAAGGATAAACTTGAATCATTTGTACCAAAATGGATGCACAGTCTGACCACAATGTTAGGTGAAACAATTCAAACACAAAAGCTTAAATATTGCATGGTGTCTCATATGAGAAACCAAAAATATAAAGTAAAAAAAAAAAAACCAAAAATATAAATAAAGAGCAAAATAAAAGGCAGTAGGAAGTAAGGAGATAGATCTTTCCCAAATGTGAAGGGGATTAAGAGATGGAGGGAGAGTGGAGGGAAGAAAGAGGGAACGAAAAAAGGAATTAAAATGTGTTATGTACATGTACAGCTCCTCACAAAGGATTATGATTATGTAAAGATTATGCTCTGCAAACATATACTAATAAAAATATTTTTTTCTGGAGCCGGGCATGGGTGCGCATGCTTATAATCCTAGCACTCTGGAGGCTGAGACAAGAGGATCGGTGCGAGTTCGAGGCCAGCCTGGGATAAAGTGAATTCAAGGCCATCCTGCATTACAAAGCAAGACCCTGTCTCAAAGCACCAAATAAATGAACAAAGCTATAGTAATAAAAATGTAGGGGCCAGGGATGCAGCACCTGCCTGGCAAGCTCAAGGTCCTCAGTTCAATTCCCAGACACCCCCCCCCAAAAAAAGTATGGTACTGGCATAAAAACAGACACTAAATGCAATGGATCAGGGCCGTTGCATAATGCTCAATGTAGAATTGACCCTTCCTAGCATGGGGCTGTGGGCTGTGGATCAAACTGAGGGCCTTGTACAGGCTAAGCATGCTCTCTACCACTGAGCTACACCCGCAGACCCTGTCAAAAAGATTTTTTTTCAGCAATACTGGGAGATTGAACTTAGGGCCTTCACACTGTATTACATCCAAACCCTTTTTACTTTTTATTTTTGGAGAGGAGTTTGCTAATTTGCTAAACTGCCCAGGCTAGGCTCCAACTTGCTATCTTCCTGCCTCAGCCTCCCAAAGTGCTGGGATTATAGGCATATGCCACCATGCTGGCTTGCAGTCAGCCTTTGGCAACAGCTCCAAGAACACACAATGGGGAAAGGTTAGCCTCTTCAGTAAGTTTTCTTTTTTTTGTCTTTTTGAGACAGGGTCTCACTATGCAGTTCAGGCTGGTCTTGAGCTCACTTTGCAGCCCAGGCTGGCCTCGAGCTCGCAATGATTTTCTTGCCTCAGCCTCCCCAGTGCTGGGATTACTGGTGTGCACCACCACGCCTGGCTTCAGTAAGTGTTGAAAACCAGATATCAACATGCAAAATAATCAAATTGGACATTTATTAAGTGCCACATATGAAAACTGATGCAACATGGATTAAAGACTTAAACATAAGATCTGAAAACTTTAATAAAATTCCTAGAGGAAAAAAGGCCAAATGCTCTTTGGTGTTAGCAATGATTTTTTGAATATGATACCAAAAGCACAGGAAATGAAAGTAGAAATAATCAAGTGGGACAATATCAAGTGTCTGCACAACAAAGAAAACAACCCAATGAAAAAGCAGACTGTGAGAAAATATTTTCAAAGTGTTTATCTGGTAAACGGTTAATATCCAAAATAGATACGAGTCATGCAATTCAATAACAAAACAAAGAAAAAACATTTCCCCAAACACACACAAATGGTCAAAATGTAAATGAAAAGATGGTTAACATCTTTAATTGTCAGGGAAATGCAAATCAAACTTCTGTACACTGAGATATCACCTGTACACTGGCTAAGATGACTGATAGCAGCCAGGGATACAGGAACACACATATAATCCCAGCCCACTGGGAGGCTGAGGTAGGAGGATCTCAAATTTCTAGCACAGCCTGGGCAACTCAGCAACCTAGCAAGACCACCTGCAAAAAAGAAGAAAAAAAAAAGATGGCTATTATCAAAAAGTCAAAGCTGGATGGGCATGGTGGTGCATGACTGCAATCCCAGCACTCAGGAGGCTGATGCAGGAGCATTGTTGCAAGTTCGAAGCCAGCCTGGGCTGCATAGTGAGTTCAAAGCCAGCCTGAACTACATAGCGAGTCATCTCAAAAAACAAAACTCCCAAACAAATAAAAACACATATAGAGGAGACTGAGACAGAAGGATCTGAAGATCAAAGACATCCCAGGTAATTCAGCAATCCATTTTCAAAATCAAATTAGGCCAGCCCCCTCCTGAGGCCTGGCTCGGGATGGTCTTTTAGTACCTGAGGCCCAGGGCTAGGGTGTCTAGGCCAGAGTGGAGAAACCCCTGGAGGCAGGGGTAGGTGTGGGAGGGTGGCTAAAGAAGGTGAAGTTGGAGACACAGGCTTCCTGCTTGCCCTGCTGGAGCCCCAGAGTTTGGCCAAAGGGCCCTGAGCTGCCCAGGAGCTGGCACTTGATGGGGGCCATCAGGTTGAAGCTGTGGACATACAGCTGCCCAGCCTGCAGGCCCAGGCTAGGGAGGAAGAGGGCACTGCAGACTGCACACTGCCCCTTCCCCAGTGGGAAGGTGGAGACCGAGCACAGATGTGTCCTGTCCCAGGAGCTGGAAGCCCACTTCTACCACTGCAGGTAGACACACCATGTCACCATCCTGTGTGATGCATTCTCTGGCCACTCCTGGGCTACAGCATGTGGAGCTCATTGGGCCAGTGCTTGGCCTAAAAGGACCAGTTTTCACGGATAGGTTCCAGGGACCCTGGGGGCTCCTGGGGGCACCTGGAACCAGGGTGGTGCCAGTGCCACATGGCAGCCTCCCAGGTAGGCCCTGGGCTTTAAGGGCTCAGGCAGGGCAGGAACCATTGAAGATTCTCCACATGGTCTGTACCACATTTGTGTGACACCTGACTGCGTAGGTTTGGGGCTGGGTCAGGAATCAGCAGCTGTGTTCCCTAGGGACCATTTTGTTCCAGATGGGTCGAGGCCAGAGGGCACCAGGGCCTAAGGCTGCAGCCTCCAGTCACATAGCTAGTGGGTGGCCTGGCTTGGGGGCCCTGAGGTTCTGGGCAGCTGAGGGGGCAGGGGGAGGCTCAGGCAGTGTGGCTTCCTGAGCTCTTCAACTCACTCATTTTTTTGGTACAGGAATCAAATTCGGGACCTCACACTTGCCAGGTAGGGGCTTGGGCCATTGAACTATATCCCAAGCCCACTCATTTTAAAGAAAAACAAGCATTTGTTTCTTAACAGTCAGTAAAGCATGAATGATTAAATGTTTTTCAAAACAGGCTCTCAGAGCTGGGCGTGGTGGCACATGCCTGTAATACCAGCATTTGGGTGGCTCAGGCAGGAGGATCATTGCTAGTTCAAGGCTAGCCTGGGCTACAAAGTGAGCTCAAGGCCAGGATGAACTGCATAGTGAGACCCTGTCTCAAATAAAAGATAAAAACAAGACAGGGTCTATGTGATTCATCCTGACTTTTAACTCACTATGTAGTTCAGGCTGGCCTTGAACTGGTGGTAATCCTCCTGCCTCAGTGTGTGTGCAACCATACCTGGTTAAGTTTGAATTTTTTAAAGGCAAAAAAAAAAAAAGCAAAACGTAAACATAAAATTTTAAAAGGGTTGGGGGTGTAGCTCAGTGGCGGAGTACTTGCCTAGTATATTCAAGGCCCTGGGTTCAATCCCTATTACAATTTTTAAAAGTCAAAACACACCAGGCCAGGAGGCACATGCCTTAGTCCCAAGGCAGGAGGATCAGCTCAAGGCTAGCCTGGGCAACCTACAGAGATCCAGTCTCAAAATAAAATTTACAAAAGGCTGGAGATGTAGCTTATCAGTAGAGCACTTGTCTATCATGCAGAAGGTCCTGTATTCAATCCCCAGTGTTGCCCCCAAAAACCAAAACCCCAAAAAGTCATGTCAGGCCTGATGTCACACCTGTAACCCCAGCACTCGGAAGCTGAGACATGATTGCTGAGTTCATAAAGAAACGTACTGTTGGTGAGAATGTAAATTGGAAAAGCCACTGGGACTAGTATGGAGCTTTTTAGAAGTGTGAAACTACTGCTAGTCATTTATACTTAGTCTTTTTGAGACAGGGACTCACTATGCAGTTCAGGCTGGACTTGAGGTCACTTTGTAGCTCAGGCTGGCCTTGAACTCACAAGGATCTTCCTGACTCAGCCTGTAATCCGAGTGCTGGGATTACAAGTGTGTGCTACTACACCCAGCCAGTCCTAACTACTTAAGAAGCTGAAGCAAAAGGACTACTTGCAAAAAAATAACTCTTCCCAGGTGAAGAAGAAATAAAAACATTTCCCAATGCCACCAAAAAGGACCACTTGAGCCCAGGACCATAGCCAGACCAGCTTACCCTCTCACAACAAAAAGTATAGTTACTATAGGATCCTACAACCCCATTTAAAGACTAATTCCAAAATATACGCAACAGCCAGGTGTGATGGCTCACGCCTGTAGTCCCAGGACTCAGGAGGCTGAGGCAGGCAGACTGTTGCCAGTTTGAGACTACAAAGTGAGCTCAAGGCCAGCCTGAACTGCATATGAGACCCTGTCTCAAAAAGACAAAGAAAAAAAAAAAGGAAATCAGTATCTCAAAGAGGTATCTACCCTCCCATTTTCAATGTATTCACAAACACCAAGATATAAAAAAAGGATCTGGGCATGTTGATACAGCCTGTAATCTCAGCACTGTGGGAGCTGAGGCAGGATGATTACAAATTCAATCCCAGCCTGGGCAATTTAGTGACTTGAATGAGAACCCGTTTTAAAATGAAAAGGGGCGGGGTAGGGACTATAGCTCAGTGGCACAGTGCCTACCTGGCAAGTGCCAGTTTGATTCCTGGTACCAAAAACAAAACAAAAAAGTAAAATTTTAAAAGGGGAAGGGGTTGGGATTGTGGCTCACTGTGAAGACCCTGAGTTCAATATCCAGTATCCTCCCTATAAGTAAAACCAACACATTTCAAAAAAATCTAAAATGCTTACCACAGGTGAATGGCTAAATGTGGTAGTCTTTTTTTTTTTGAGACAGGGTCTCATGATGTTCAGGCTGGCCTCAAACTCAGATTGATCCTGCTGCCTTAGCCTCCTGAGTGCTGGGATTACAGGCATGTGTCATCATACCTAACCTCATCGTAAAAGTGTGCCACACACAGCTGGACATAGTGGCGCACACCTGTAATCCCAGCACTCAGGAGGCTAAGGCAAGAGGATCACTACGAGTTCAAGCCAGCCTGGGCTACAAAGTAAGCGCAAGGCCAGCCAGAACCGCATAGTGAGACCCCATCTCAAAAGAGTGTACCACATAGAATATGCATGAACTTAGAATATATCTTAAGTAAAATAAAGCAGTCACATTAAAACAAATACTATATAATTTCACCTAGGTGAAAAATTTTAGCTGGGTGTGGTGGCACATGCCTGTAACCTCAACACTCAAGAGGCTGAAGAGGGTCCCAAGTTTGAGGTCAGTCTTGGCTACATTTTGAGTTCAAGGCCAACCCAAGCTGTAAGATTCTGTCTCAAAAAAAAAAAACAAAATACCACAGCAATCAGAGGCTGATGAGTGGGGGAAATGGTGGTCAAGGATATAACTCTGCTCTGCAGAGCAAATAGTCATGGTGACTAAAGTTGACATTGTACTGCACAATGAACTACACAGTAGATAACGTGCATTCCCATCATAGACACAAAAGGAAGCATGTATACTGTTTTTGTCAGCCATACTTTGTGAGGGTAAAATTCAAAATATAGCCAGGTGTAGTGGCACATGCACTAAGGCAGGAAGATCACTGTGAGTTCGAGACCAGCCTGAGTTATACAGCGTAAACTATAGTGAGACCCTATGGGAAAAAAAAAATCCCGAAACACAGACCACACAAACAGCAAGTATGGGGAACAAGGCATTTATTCATTTTTACAAACTGAGTGTTCACAGCCATGATTGTAAATTGTTTCCTTTATCTGCTGAACGATCAAGGAAAAATGGGTGTGCTGGGTGATGAGGAGGTGAGCAAGCCTTCTCCCATACACATATTCTCTAAGTTTTTTGTTCCCACTACATCTCCTAGGAGACATAGTACAGAAAGTCATGACATGAATTGTTAGTAAGCCCACTAGCAAAATCCTGCTTTGTGCTGTGCACTTTGTATGGCATGGAACACAAATACATACCCAAGGTAGCCAAGTCCCATGTACTCTGGATTCTACCGGAGACTGACATTGCATCTTCTGCCTCTATAGCTCTCTGCTACTGAGCTCACGCCTCAAGGATGAGGATTAATAAGTCCAGACAGGACCTTAGTGCTACAGCACCAGAGGTAAGGTGCTTATCTTTTCGTCTTTTTGAGACAGGGTCTTGATATGCAGTCCAGGCTGGCCTTGAGCTCACTTTGTAGCCCTGGCTCGTCTTGGACTTGTAACAATCCTCCTGCCTCAGCCTCCTGAGTGCTGGGATTACAGGAGTTCACCACCACACCCAGCAAAGAGTACTTGCCTTTCACGTGTTAGGCTCTCCTTTGATGGCTAGCATAGTTCCTCAAGGCAAATGTGCTACTTAATTTTTATAACTCAAGGGTCACGCTGATTTTCTAGCCTTCAGTGTAACATGGACATGTATCACAAAAATTGGGGGCTGGAGATCAAACTCAATGGCAGCGTTATATTTAACTAAACATGTACTAAGGCTTTGGGTGTCACTCCCTCAGCCCCTTGCAAAAGCAAGTGTATTTAAAATGTTTATTCAGAATGCCACACTGTTCCCAGTACTATGGAAGCTGCAGGGTCAAGCATGGCAACCCATGCTTGCAATCCCATGCTTAGGAGGCTGAGGCAGGAGGATCACCACAAATTCAAGGCCACCCTGAACTACATAGTGAGACCCCAACTCAAGATTCCCCTCAACACAGCAGGCTGTAGGCAGGTTCTCAAAATGCAACACAGCTAACATTTCCTAGGTGAGGTTTATGTGTAGCCAGTCAGTAATGGGTGATGGTCACAAAGAGCCTCCGCTAGTTGAAGGAAGGAATGCAGCTGGGCAGCGAGCAGCAGGTTTTAGGACAAGCAGGCTTGACTGCAGAAATACTCGCCGTCATGTTTTATAGACAATGTGTTTGCAGCAATTCACTTTAATCGTGGTTTTTTTTGTTTTTTTTTTTTGTCTTTTTGAGACAGGGTCCTGCTATGCAGTTCAGGCTGGCCTTGAACTCACGATCCCTCTGCCTCAGCCTCCCAAGTGCTGGGACTACAGGCGTACGCCACCACACCCAGCTGTGTTTTAGTTTTCTACATCCTCCAAATCCATGTGGACAAGAGGGTGGGGGAAGCATCACAGACCTGGCCTGTTCTGAACCTCACGCATTTGATAATCCCAACTCCTCTGTAATGGGTACTGTTTCCATTTTATGAAACAGAATGAATTTAGCTAGCAAGTACAGTAGGGTCTGAAAAGTGATTTCTATGAGGTGAGGCTTGGGATTTGAAAGCTCATCTGTAGTTTATCCTGGAGCTGCCCTGGGCTTGACTCCTGGCACGTACAGAAACTTTCCATAGCTTTTAAGGTACAAAGAAGCTGGGCATGGTGGCATGCGCCTGTAATCCCAGCACTCAGGAGGCTGAGACAGGAGGATCATTGCAAAGTGAGCTCAAGGCCAGCCTGAACTGCAGTGAGACCCTGCCTTAAAAAAATAAGAGACAACAGGCTATCTGGGTCTTTACTGATCCCACTTAAGGGATTTTTTGTTGCAGGATCATGGGATGCTACCACAGGTGACACTGACAGCAAGAGGGACACTTGTCCTGAGACAGGACAGGATGCCCCACTACCTACAAAAAAGTAACAGGATCCTCCCATCGGCTCCCAAGACCTTTGCTTCCCAGAGGCCCAGCACATGCCTTCTCTCAGATCAAGTACCCCCCTGGTGGGGCTAGCCAAAATGCTACAGTCTTCATCTGTATCAACCTGCCAGGGAAAATTCCTGACCATCCAGGTGGGAGAAAGGGTGTCTGGGGACTGTTAGCTAGGGAACGCAGGAAGGGGCCTCTAGGACCAGAGCTCCAAGCTAGGAGGTCCCGTGAAGGAGTTCGGCTAACAGCATTCTGGAACTTGCTACCTGGTGATTGCAGACCTAACGGATTTCTAGGAAAGAAAGAAAAAATTAACACCCATGCCACCTTAATAGATAGCCACTGGAACCATGGTAAAGTTTTTTTTTTTCTTTGGCGGTACTGGGGATTGAACTCAGGACCCTGCGCTTGTCAGGCAGGCGCTTATTCCACTGAGCTATATACCCAGCCCCAAGATAAGTTTTAAGTAGGAAACCAATAGCAGTTAAAACATGAAAAAAAATCAGACTACCAAGGGCCATCATCTTGAAGATCCACTACTGTGACCGAATAACTCTTTGAGTTATTGAGTAACTCTGCCAACTGTCCTCAGTGACTGTGTGCCTACTCAGCTCACCTAACCTTAGCAGTGCATGCAAAGTTCCCAGAGAGGTTAAATGACTCATCGAAGGTCAACCAGGTAGTGGACAGCAAAGCCTATACTGAATCCAGTCTTGAGGTATTTTTTTTGGAGACAGGGTCTCCTTATGCAATGTGGTCAGGCCTGGAACTTACAGTGATTCTCTTGCTTGAGCTTTCCATGTGCTCAAGTCTAAGCTGTTAGAACCTGCTTTTTAAACCAGGTTTGCCAAGTCTCAGATAGACATGAACTCAGCACCAACTCCTATCGCTTCAGGAGAGGAAATTATTCTTTTTATGACAGGGTCTAGAGTGCATGTCCTGGGAATACGTGCTTCTATTCCCAAAGCAATCATTTGTAGGGGAGGGGCAGGGTTTGAGACAAGGTCTCACTATACACCTCAGGCTGGTCTGGGACTCATGGTGATCCTGCCTCAACCTCCCAAGTGCTGGGACTGCAACTATGTGCCATCATGTCCAGCTTTTTTAGAACAATCTTGTTATGAGGACATTTGTTTAACTCAAGAGAGAGTAGGAAGACCCAAACTCAAGCAAACACTAATAATGGGCCTGAGAAAGCACACTGGGAAACCTAATTGCAGACCTAACTTGTAACTGTACCCTAATTTACACTTCAGGCCTTAAAAATACACACAAACCAATCCCAAACACAAGGATTCCACCCTTCTTGAGTCCCTGCCCCAGTTCTCCACTAAATATTTGCCAAGTCTTCCTTCCTTTTGACTTGCCTCTACTTATGAACTTATGAACTGTGGTAAAGAAGCATTATCAGTATCAATGTGTTCAGGTTTCACCTTTTTAATCAGCTCTGAAGGACAACCTAAACACTACATGAGACACGAAAGAATATTTTTTTCTTCCAGTATTTAAAAAAATGACATAAACATTTTAAAGAAGCTCTTATCTCTTGATCGATCTTCAATTAAAAAAACAGTTCTAGGCAATCATATTCTTGATGCAGAGTGCTTACAAGTACATTAAAAATTCTCTAGTCACAATTACGAATTGTGCACGTTTTAAAAAGAACCCTGGATACTTGTTGATTTAAAAAAAAATCAGTCTGGTAATTTTTTTTTTGCCAGAAGCAACGGATCCTGAATCCAAACTAAAAACTTTATCCAGGAAAAATCCCCATACTCTACAAATGTCCCAGCAATTTGTTTTTAAATGGAGAGAAATTAAAGAGCTTTCTAAAAGGTCTTTAACAAGACATCTTGGGAACTCAATTAAAAAATAGGTAATATACTAAACAAGCTTCAGCGCAGCTCCAAAAATCTTCATAGTCATTTGGAGGGACGATCCTGGATGAGAAGTATTATTCCTTGTGTATCTGAGAATAGTAAGAAGGGGTATATTGTGATGGCAGTTAGAAACAGGTTAAGAACATTTTCACCTCCCAGAGTGAACAGAGATGTTGAGGGCTGACTAATGCAAGTATCTTTCTACCTGCAAAGAGTAGGGGATATCATTGGAGATGGGTTTTCAGACACCCCCATTCTCCATGCAGAATAACCCTGACATGCACCTAAGAGCAAGAGCAGCCTGAGAGTGATTTGGCAGGTGAGTGGTGAGGTATGTGAAGGTGGCAGAATGCTAACAATCCAGCCAGACAACAAGGTGAGAGGAACACAGCAGGGTCCAAAGGGCAGAGGTTTGTAGTGCCAATATTCAAGTATTACTTACTTCATGTTTACAAGCCTCTCAGTTGTCGTAATTG
>PVLD010034854.1:0-12304 GCA_004027595.1 Dinomys branickii | reverse complement strand
AGTCCATACTTGACTGGTTCTGAGGCAGAGGGCAAACTTCATGGCAGCAGAGCACAGCAACCAGAGTGAATGGGAGGAATGGCTGCAAGCAGCCTCTTTTCCTCCTTTACATTGTAAACAGGCTACCCCCACCCAGGGTGCGTGTAGCTCCCACACAGTGTCCATGCCGTCCTCTTCCACAGGCTCAGGATGTGTACAAAGTAAGCACCCTGGCTTCCTGCTGAATCACTCAGCTAAACCTCTAGACTCCCCAAGTTGACACAATGTATCAACCATAACAGTCTTTCTCTTTATTTTTGTTCCTTTGTTATTGTTCTTTTCTCTTTGCAAAAGAAAATATACAGAACTGTACTGGCATAATCTAATAAATGAGACCTGTAGTTTGTTTTCTTATGATAACTGTCTTTTTATTCAGGGTAATACTGTCCTAAGAGAATGAGTTAGCAACTGTTCCTTCCTTTTAATTTCTTTGGGAAAAATATGAGAAGCACTTGTTTGAATTTATTCCTTAAGTGTTGAATAGAAATCACCAATGAAGGCCCTAATTCTTGCCGTTTGTTTATTGGTTGATTTTTTAAAAAATACTAACTACAGCATTAAAATATTCTCTATTTGATTAATTTTTAAAGTATATATAATTCTAGGGATATTCCCACTTTATTTAATTAATTTGTCACGCAAATAGTTATAGTGTTCTTTCTTCTTTTCATACTACTACATTAGTAGCCTTGTCCCTACCTTAATTTCTTATTGCTTTGATTTGAGTCTTGTCCTTCCTTTTTCCATGGCTAGCCTAGCTAAAAGTTTCTCAATTTTATTACCTTGTAAAGCAATTAATCTTAGAATTGTTGGTTTCTTTTATTCTTCTTTATTTGCCATGTCATGTATTTCTACTATAATATTTTATGTTCTTCATTTTTTTGCCTCTGTGTTATGTTGAACTTTCTTCTTTTACTTTGTCAAGCATAATAGTAAAGTTATTGAACTTAATATATCCTGATTTTTTGTGGCAACTTGAAGCTATGCTATCCTTCTAGTCACTGCTTTTGCTATAGCCTATGAATTTGGTTATTTTTTGAATAGTCTGTAAAGTTTTATACTTTGGTTTCTTTTTTATGCCATTGATCATTTAAGAGTCAATATTTGAATTCTTTTTTCATCTGATTCCTCTCCAGTTCCTCCTTACTCCTTCCATCTCTTATTCTCTTTGCCTTTTGCAAAAGATCTGTCTAGCTTTTCCCTATTATTTATCTTATTTATAATTTATTGTAGGTTTCTCCTATGTAAGAAACCATGAACAATTCTATTGTGTATAAATATCACACTTCTGTATTTGTTCGTTTATGATAGAGTATTTTTAAATGAAAAGATGTGTGACCCATGCACATGGGAGTAAAAGAAGATAGGAAAGGGTGCAATTTTTAAAAACAGTATCTATATACAGTTATTGTCAAAAGTTATACTGCATGTTTTGGTTTTTAACAATTTATTACAGATCACTGGTAATTTTCCTGAAAATACCTCCCTTCACTTCAAACACATTCATCCCTCCTTTTTCTTTTTTTTATTTTTTTATTTTTTAAAAAATAAAAGGACAAAAACCTATTAACAAACAGACTGATACAACATGTGCAGGCAATGTATTGTATCACTGGTGTAAGAACCTCCTTTTTCTTTTTGAAGCAGTCAGGGATGGCCGCTTTTCTGCGTCTTTAGTTGTAATGTTATGATTGCTTTGATGTCCAGGATTTTTAAAAAACATTTATCTTTTAATATAATTTTTAGCTGTGGAAAACCTAGACGTTACACAAGCTCAGATAATTTGAATTATGTTGATGATCGCAAAGCATAATGTTTTTATTTGATAGAGAGAAGTTGTCATAAAAGTTTAATCAATGAAGGCTTCTCAAAAATATAGTGAATATTTGCATTTTAGACTTTTTTACAGTAGAAATTACTGCTCTGAATCACCACAAAATTTTCAACATACTTCTACTTACTCAAACACATGTATATCATCCTTCTTGATAATGTGTCTATTACTGGCTGTATTTTACTTAAGCATTCACTCTATATTTTGATCACTCATTCTATATACATATGAAGCATTATTGAGCCTGTACTACATAAACATATGATATATTTAATAACAACAGCACAAAGGAAAGAGTGTGTATATTGAAATATTTGGATAAAATGTCCCTAAATAAATCCTCAAACAAAATTAGCTTTGAAGAGGTTGGTTGACAGCACAAGGCCCTTACATCCAATACTACATCAATCTCCATTGACTAAGTTCTAAACTCATGTCCAACAAGAATGTCAAAATGAAACTTCAAAGAACGCTTTCCAGAAGTCTTATAAATAACTTTAAGATTTATAATCACTCATAAAATTATTCATAACAATTTCTGTCAAGAAGAGAAGCAATATTTTAGACCATTACAAACATAAATGTTTACACTTTCATTTAATACTAATGTAAATTTTATACCAATTAAATCAATTTGTTCCTACTTTTCCTAGTCATCTGATGCCTGAATACAAATGATACTATACATATTCCTCTTTGAGATCTTAGGTAGATTCTCACTTGTCATATGCTATCTATTCTGAACCCTAGCAATGTATTCTACTATTTAGTTTCAAATGTAATTGAATATTTAAGGACATTTGGAATTTATAATCTAATGAATACAAGGATATCTTTTTCTGCATTTAAACTAATTGCCTTAAAATGAACCAATATTTAGGATATTGTTAGAATTATAACAAATACTTTATGGCTGGAGATATAGCTCAGTGGTAGAGACACCTGCCTAGCAAGCACAAGGTCCTGAGTTCAATCCCCAATACCACAAAAAAAAATAGATGTTTTAGTGTTCTTGAATATTTAACAAATAAGTAATAAGTTATTTCACAGCCTCAAATATTTGATGTATTCAAATTAGACTTTAAATATTTAGCAGTTTTTCATTCTCACAATCACCTACATTACTTAAAATGTTTCTACAGAGTATATTCTGGGATATAACTCTAAAAGGTAAGTTTGAACACTGAAGAAGTATTAAGACAGGTGAGTGAAAGATGTATTATTAATTCGTTGCAAACACAATGGTGGAGAAAAATGACGGCCAGGAACCTTTAGCAATCTCTCCCCAAAATATGCCATGTTGAACATCTATTCACACATCAGATGATCACCTCAAAGTCTAAGGGCACCAAGTGAGATTATATAGTGCCTACTTTTAGCGTAACAAAATCAAAAGGTACGTTGAAGAAGACAGGAATAAAATATTTGTTTTTGTCATTTTGCTATGAACTCCAAGGACTCTAGTGTGGAGAAAGGGGCCTTCCACTTTGGAAAGAGGAATTAAGTGCAAGTTTTAGACTTGAAGTGGTACCAGACCTGCTGCAGTAAATTCCATCACTGGGCAGAGTTCAATGATCCTAAAACTCAGATCAATACCTGTGGACTATGCAGTTGGAAAGGCATTAGGCCATGTGGCAAAGAAAGAGCCTCTATAAAGCTTACTATAACGTCAAATGGCAAGAGTGCACAGCAATAGTCCACCCACTGGGTAACATAATATGAAAACTAACAGCGCTTCAACATTGATCTCAGTGACAGGCCCTCTGTCGGAGGAAACCTGGCATATTTTCCCCATTCTGTAGGCTTTCTCTTCACTCTACTATTTGATCTCTTTGCTGTGCAGAAGCTTTTTAATTTGATGCAATAACATTTGACCATTTGTTGATTCTTGGTGTTATTTCTTGTGCAAGTGGGCTGTTGTGGAGAAAATCCTGTCTTACACTTATGACATTGTTATGGTTTGTGTAAAGATATCCCCCCAAAGCTTCATGCAGTCATAGGACAGGCTTATAAAATGTTTTTCATTGATTCATGGTCCAATGCTGGGTTTATGGGTGTGAGAGCTACACCAGCCCTGGGGGTATAGTTTTATTATAACATAAAAGAAGAAAAGAAACTTACTATTGCTGCTCCTCCCTTTTCACTCTTGCAGTGTTTTTCCATTTTCCACACCCACAAACTGTTGCCCTCTACCATGTGCCACTCTGCCTTGGAGCCAGCCATTTAAGCACTGAAACCTCCACAAACTGTAAGCTAAATAAACATTTTGTTCCTTCATTTTGGGCATCAGGTATTTTGTTCCAGCAACAAGAGAAAAGTAAGTAAGACAGCCATCAAGTGTTTTATGTCTTTTATTTTCAGGTAGATACAATATTTCTCTTTTAATATTTAGATCTTTGTGCTGATCATTTTGATTTTAATTTAGAACATGGGTGAGAAATATGAGTCCAAGTTCAATCTTCTGCAAACAGATACTCATTTGAACTCAGTTACTGTGATGTCTCCTGCTTTCCTCTTGATAGCCTACATTGTTTTCGCTATTTGGGTCTCTTATGTTTTCCCATATATTTCAGGATGCTTTCTTTATATCTGTGAAAACTACTATCGGTATTTTGATTCTGAATGCATAGACTCTACACAAGAATATTGGAAGTATAGCCATTTTGACCATATTTTTTCTGCCTATCCAAGAACAGGAGACATCTTTCCATTTTCTGATTTCCTCTTCAATGTCTTTTTTAGAGTACTGTACATTTTCTTAAAGAGTTCTTTTACTTCCTTAGTTAAGTGAACTCCTAAGTACTTAATTCCTCTTGATACTATCGTGATAAGTAATACTTTTCATAATTTCATTCTCATAGAGTTCATTATTGATGTACAAAATGCTATTGCTCTTTGAGTGTTGATTTTTTTATTATCCTGCTGCATTGCTGGACTTGATTACAAAATTTAAGAGATATTTAGTGGAATTTGTTGGGTCTTCTATGTAGCACAGCATTCCACCTACAATTAATAATAATTTGAGTTCTTCTTTTCCTATATGTGTCCCTTGTATTTCTTTTGTCTGATTTCTCTGGCTAACATGAGTACTGGGCTAAATAGAAGTGGTAATAATAGGCATCATTTTCTTTGTCCGATTATAAAGGTTTTGTACTCAGTTTACCCGCTTTTACTATAATATTGGCCATTCATGTATGGGCATTCTATACCTATTTTCTTCAAAGTTCTTATGATGAAGAAGTGTTGGATTTTGAGAAAGGTAATTTATGCATCTATTGATAATGTGGTCCTTTTTTTTTCTTTTTAATGTGGTATATTACATTTATTGATGTGCATATGTTGGACCATCCTTGCAAATCTGGTATGAAAGATATAAATCCATGATGTATGATCATTTTGATGATGTATTGCATGGTGTTTGCTAGTACACTGTTGAGGATTTTTACATCTACATTTATTAAGGGCATTGGCCTATAGTTTTCCTTTTTGGTTAGGTCTTTATCTGGTTATAGGATCAGACCTGTTATGGCTTCCATGAAGGAGATTTGCGAGCATTCTTTCTCCTTTCTGTTTGGAAGGGTTTGATGAATGTTGGTGACATAACATCCTTAAAAAGATTTCTAGAATTTAGGAGAGACTATACAAGTCTTGGGCTTTTTTTAAATGGCAGGGTTTTAATATTGTGAAAATTTTATTTCTTATTATTGGGTGTTTCAGAATTTTGTTTCTTCTTGAGTTGGCATTGTTACTTTATATAGTCTAGGAATCTGTCTACTCCGTGAAGATTCTCCCATTTGTTGGAATACAAATTTTCATAGAAGTTACTAATTATCATCTGGATTTTGACAGTACCTATAGTGTCTGTGATTTTTTAATTTCTAATTGCATTGATGTGAATTTTTCCGCTTTATCCTGGAAAGATTGGCTAAGAGTTATCTATTCTGTTTATTCTTTCAAAGAATGACCTCTTCAATTCATTTATTTTTTTTTCAAATCTCTATTTCACTGTATCCTCCTCCAATCTCTAAGATTTTACTCCTTCATTTCATATTGGGCCTAGAATGCTATTATTTTTCAAGTATTTAAAGTCTCCTAATAGGGCTGTCTATTTTTGCATGTTCAGTTTTCCTAATGTGATCATTACTTGCAATGAAATATCCTCTTATGATTGTTTTCGATATGTCCCAGAGTTTTGTGTGTGTCATACAATCATTTAGGTTGATTTTCAGAATTTGTCTAATTTCGGGGCTGGGGATATAGCTCAGTGGAATAAGCGCTTGCCTAGCAAGCGCAGGGTCCTGAGTTCGATCCCCAGTACCGAAAAAAAAACAACAAAAGCAAAAACAAAAAACAGAATTTGTCTAATTTCTTCCTTGATCTTTTTTCTGTGACCTATTGGAGTTTCAAGAATGTGTTATTAATATTGCAGTTGTGTCTAAATTTTTGTGGTTTTTTCTTAGATTCATTTCTGTTTTCAAAGCATAATGGTCTGCTACTAAATGGATTAATTTCCATTCTTTTATATTTATATAAGCAAGCTTTGTGGACTTATGTGTGATCTATTTCAGAGAAATTACCATGTGCTGCAGAAAAATATATACTTTTTTGTAGAAGCATGGAATACTTTTAGATATATACTAAGGCAATTTATACAAGGGTATGGTTTAGGTCTTATATTTCCAAATTAATTTCCTTAGTAACCAAACTCTGTGAAACTGGTATGTTAAAATCACCCACTATAATTATTTCATTGTATATTTGACATTTTATGTTCAATAGTATTTAATTCACCAAGCTAGATGTTCCAGTATTTGGTACATAAATACGTTTAAAAGTGCTATCTCTATTTGCTGGATTGTTCCTTTAACTTTTATATGGTGCCATTCTTTGGTTCTTCTCAGTTTTAACTTGAAGTTTACATTTTCGGAGATAAAAATTGCTACCCCTGCTTGTTGTTGGTATCCTGAAATGTGAAAATTTTTTTACATCTTTTGAATTTCAATCTATAAATGTCTTTATGGATCAGATGAGTTCCCTGAATTCAACAGACTATTGGATGCTAGGTTTTTTGTTGTAATCTAGTCTGCCAATTTGCTTTTTAATTGGAGTGTTGAGCCCATTAACCCTGACAGATATTACTGAGAAGAGTTCAGTAATTACTGTCATTCCAGGCTTTCTCTGTTACACTTCGTTTTCCTTTTACTGTCATTCTTTTTCTTGTTTATCAATTTTCCTTGCTTGGTGTCTTCATTCTATCTGAGTTTCTTGCGTTGTTCCATCTCTCAATCTAGTTATATTTTTAGTATTTCCTGGAGAGCTGAGCTAGTTTTCATAAATGTGTTGAGCTGCTTTTTAAATGTAATGTCTTTTGTAACTATTTTGAAGGAAGGTATTGTTAGGTATTTTATTTGGAGTTGGAAGTTCTTTGCTTTCAGTGCTTGAAATACTTTACCGCATATTCCTTTTGATATTTAGAGTTTGTGTTGAAATGTTTTCTATAATTCTAATAGATTTACATTTATATATGATTTTTGTGTCCTCTGGCTGCTTTTAAACTTTCAGGTTTTTATTTTCTTGAATATCTGGCAACTTTATAGTGACATGTTCTGGTAAACTTCTATTATCAACATAGTTATTTGCTATTCTGAAAACCTTGCTTTTCTGTATGTTGAATTATTTTCTCATATTAGGGAAATTTTCATTGTGATTTGTGCAAATAAATTAATAACTCCTCCTGTGTTGTCATCTAGCTTTTCTCTAACTCTAATTAACCTTAGAGTGATCTTCTTTGCATTGTCTAATAACTGATTCTTAATGTTTTTCTTGTTTTACTTTTGAGTCTTCCCTAAGTACTCCACCAGAATATATCATTTTTCTTTCAATTTCAAACGTTGCCAACACATTGGTAATTTCTGCATTTTATGAATTCTATGATTTTTAAAAATTTCTTGTCTCTCTGAAATCTTTTTGGTGGATACTATAACTCAAATGAATTTGTCATTCATGTTTTGAACTAACTTGGTCATATCTTCTAATTTTTATTTGTTTTGGTCTTATCCATATTGGGCATTTTGAGTGATAATTACCTTGGGCTGTCTTTTGAAAGTTAGGAGATCATAAGGATCTTGTGTTTCTTTGCTTTCCCATGATTATTCATATATATATATATATATGTATATATATATATATAATTTGTTTGTTTTCCCCATTTTTTTCTCTTTTCTTTGTATTATGGGTTAAAATCTGGTAGAATGGGAATAGCTTATACATTATATGGAAAATTTCATTAAGATATGTATTTACAATTATGTGTTTTAAGCTTTATATATCCAGACATAGTATTTATGCCTTTCATTTAATTGACTTGGATTTGGATTCTATCCTAATGTTTAGAACACATAGTTATTTCTTGTTCCTACAACATCAACAGATCCTATCATACATAATTTACATACAGTTGACTTGGTATTTATGTTTTCTCTTTTTATCAATACTCTGTGTGTGGACTATTTGTGGTTATTATTAGCAGTTTTTCTACCATGTTCCTCCTCAAGTCAGCTATGTAGAATATGTCACTTTAGTTGTGCAAAACCAGAAGTCTGCTGCAAAGCCCACCGAAACAACAAAGTATGGTTTTTAATTTTGAAATTTACCTATATGATTTGGTAAATATATGTATCAGGTCTGAAAATCTTTTGGAAGATTATTTAGAATAGTCTAAGTATGATTATATAATTTACAAGTAAATATAATTTGAAATCTTTCCTATTTGTAGCTATTTTAATTTGTATACCACCTACTTTCTCTGCCTAAAATATCAATTACTATATCGAATAAGAATGAAAACATCAGAATTCAATGCCTCATTTATGATTTTAGAGGAAAGGATGCCAATTTTCCCATTCAATGTGATATTGGCCATAGGTCTGCAATGCACAGTCTTTATTATATTGAGGTAGGACAGTTGCATAACTAATTGCTTTAACACTGTTATCCTCAAGGGGTGTTACAGCTTTGAGGCTTTTGTCTACATCAATTCAGGTTATCATGTTGATTTTTCCTTGGTTCTATAAATGATGTTTATTCTATTTATTAATTTGCATCCATTGGCCTGTATTTGCAAACCTGAATAAAAGCACGTTGATCACTGTGTACCATCTGTTTAATACACTGTGGAATTTGCTTTTCAAGTTTTTAAATAATTTCCACTCTTTTATCAGCTATATTTGTATCATGTACATTTATGGATATTATGTACATTTCACATTTTAATATCATTTTATTGACCTTGTGGAATAAATTTTTAATGGTAATTTCCCTTTCTATTTCATGGAATTATGTGGGGAATATTACCTTTTCTTTAAAGGTCTGATAACATTCAGTAATATATCTAATTGGTTTTTGGCTTTGCTTTATTGGACTTTTTATTATCTCAATCTCATTGCATGTTATTAGTTACTATTTTCTACAACCTCTTTATTGAATTTTTACATCATATGAATCTAGAAATTTATCCATTTTTTTCTAGAATCTACATATTGGAATATAAGATTTCAAATTGTGTTCTATACTCCTTGGTACTAAAGTGGTTTTTCTATTGGTATCATCTTTTTATTTGTAATCATGTTTTCTTTGCTCTTCTCTATCTTTCATTAGTTTGGCTAAAAGTTTATCAAGCTTGTTTATGTTTTTGAAGATGTAACTTCATTTTATTGGTCTTTTTGCTTTTATTTTAGTGCTTCACTAATTTAAGCTGTAGTCTTTATTATTTATTTTGTTCTATTGCTTAGTTGTTCTTGCTATTCTAAGGCTTTGATGTTTGTAATTCGTTTATTTATTTGAAAACTCTCTAAGATTTTAGATATAGACACTTGCAAACTTCCATCTTGGAACTGTCTTTGATGCATTTGGGCTATTTTGAGATACTGTCTTTTTATTTTCAGTTAATTCCAGGAATTAAAATAATCACCCTTCAGTTTTTCAAGAAAATCACTGACTGCTCAATGTTCATGTGTTTGCATAGTTTTTGTAGTTTACTTCGTTGATAATTTGCTGTTCCATACAATATTTCAATTATTATTGTTTCTTAAGATTTGATTATGGTATAAATATAATCTACTTAGCAATAGGTTCCATGATTTGGCAAAAATGTGTATTCTGTAGTTAATGGATTTAGTATTTTGTAGCTTTTTTTCAAGTCCATTTATATCATGGTTAATTTAACTCTGGTATTTTTTGTGGATTTTTTTCCTACATAATCAATACCTATTAGTGAGGACGGAGTACTGAAGTCACTCATTATTTAAGGGGTCCTATATGTGCCTTTGGGTGGTCTTTATGTATGTGATGTGTTTGTTTTTATGAAAGTGTGTACACCAATGTTTATGACATATATTGCAATCTCTTTGTAGTAGATTTTTTTTTGGGGGAATAGGTAGTGGCCTTCATTCTTCTCTCCTAATTTTTTATTTGTATGGGTATATCTACTGCTGTTTGCAATTGGAGTGCATTTGCATGGGATTTTCTTTTCCATCCTTTTATTTTCCATCTGTTGGTAAAGTCTATTTGTTAGTAAGTATATAAATAAGTATATAAGTATGTGTTTGTTAACAAGAATGGCTGTTAGAAAGGTGTGTTTCTTGCAATCAGCAGGCAGGATTTTTTTTCCCAATCTGCCAGTTCATGTCAAGAGTTGCTATAGAGATGCTTGTACCATTTAATATCATTTTCTTGTTTTTTAATGGTTGATACTTTTTAAATCTTATTTGCTTGTCTATATTTCCTCTTCTGTGTTTAGTATTCCTGGCTGGTGGTCATGTATTTCTTTAGTTTGTGCTTGTCTTTGAAGTCTTTGTGGGATATTGGCCAGAAGTATGTATCACATGGAAATGCAGAGATTAGGGACACATCCCCAACATCTCCTAGAATGCATAGTTAAAGATTTAAACACAGGCTTCTGGACTACAAATCCAAGTAGCATCAATATACATTGCCTTAAGCAATGAATGTTCTGGCCTTATCTTTACCATACTTGGGTTTATTATTTAGACTGACCCTAAGGTCAATTGTGTAACAGATCATCATGACTTACCCTGTCCTTCCTCTATCTCCTAAATGAGTTTATGCATAAATATTTCTCTTTTTTTTCTTTATCCTTGCTTCCTGATTCTATCAATAAACATCTCAGAAGATTCAGATCAAGGGTGTTTTTATGATTCTCTTGGGGAGGGGTCTTGGTTACTATCAGTCCTTCTGGCTTTCCTGGAGTTTCAACTGAACATTCACTCTGAGTAACTTTCATACTTTGCACTATGTCAAATAATAAACAATGACAGATCTTTATTTGATTTTGATTCTGAAAGCTATGTTGCTATATGTAGAAATATAGTTTGACAATTATTTTCTTTTGGAGTTTGCATTACATCATTTCATGCCTTCTTGGTCTTTAGCATTTATGCAGAGAAATATAAAGTTCTGATATGTTTCTCTCTATAAGAGACTTAAGATGTCTCTTATAGATTTCAATATTCTTTCCATACCTTCTTTCCACTTCCTTTTCTTTCTTTCTTTCTTTCTTTCTTTCTTTCTTTCTTTCTTTCTTTCTTTCTTTCTTTCTTTCTCTTTCTTTCTTTCTTTCTTTCTTTCCTTCTTTCTTTCTCTTTATTTCTTCATTTCTCTCTCTCTTTATTTTCCTTTCCTTCTTGTTATTTTTCACTAGGTATTCACCAACAGTCATATAGTACATTGTTCTGTTCCCACTGTGATTGAGAATTAGAAGTTTGGAGCCAGGGATATATCTCAGTTGCACAAGTGTCTGTCTGGAAAACGCAAGGTCCTGAGTTAAATTCCCAGTACAGTAAAGCAAGAAAGCAAGCAAGCAAGCAAGAAAGCAAAGAAAGAAAGAAAGAAAGAAAGAAAGAAAGAAAGCAAAGAAGAAAGAAAGAAAGAAAGCAAAGAAGAAAGAAAGAAAGAAAGGAAGGAAGGAAGGAAGGAAGGAAGGAAGGAAGGAAGGAAGGAAGGAAGGAAGACCTTTAATTATTACAGAATAGCACACTGCAAAGACTCAGACACCAGTGTTTCTCTTGGGATCTTCATTAAGAACAGAGCTTATTTTCTTTTCATTCACGAATTTCTCTCCCCAAATGCCCATATTTTTCTTATGGCAGAATATAATTTTTAAATACTGAAGCTACATCTAAGACTTTTTCAACCATTGGTAAAAATTCTTCAGAAAAAGAGTGTACTTCCAAGTAAAGAATATGTTTATTTATTAGTATCCATATCTTGAAACATTTAAAGAATATTAGGTTCTATTAAAATGCCATATAGTTGCTGCAGGAGAATTCTGAAATCTTTTTATGCCTGGAATACTTTTAGAATTTCTTACTTTTCTAATACAGGTAATATCAACATCCACGTGTCTTATTGAGA
>PVLD010034853.1:0-12304 GCA_004027595.1 Dinomys branickii | reverse complement strand
CCTCCCTCATCTCCGTTGCCCTACCACTCAATCAGTTATCTTCCCTGTGATAATAACTGTACTCCTGGGTTTATCTATATCCTTGGACTCTCACCTTGGGAGGAGATATAGCTGCCTCAGACTATACTATAACATACAGGGGTGTATACAAACTGCCATGGTTGGAGGTGGGAAAGCACATATGCTCACAGCGGACCGCTTGGCTCCACCCTGTCGTCGTGCTATGGGTGGGGGCGGGTCCAGACCATGTTGCTCCAGCATTACCGTTCCCCACCCCTTGCAGCTGGGCAATGGGTCTCCGAAGCTGAAGCTACGAATGCCGAAACGAGGGCGTGGGCCAGGGGTGTGCTTGCAGCAGCAACCTCCTCCCTCTCTATCTCGTGCAGAGACTTTTTAATTTGGTATCTTCTCAGTTGTGGACTCTCAATACTATTTCCTGTGCAACTAGGGTCCTATTTAGAGAACCTTGACTGTGCCCAGGGCATCAAGGGTTTTACGTATTTTGCCTTGAAGGAGGGTAAGTTTTTCTGCTTTAACATTTAGTTATGTGATTCACTTTGATTTCAGTTTAGTAGAAAATATCTTCAAATAAACAAATGACATAATGATATATGAAATGCTCAACTATTTTTCAGAATGATAATCTATTGTTAAACATGAAGTTCAGCTTGAATATTTTAGAAATATATTTTTGGCACAGAAAAGACACATGTGAATTCAATGTCAGCAACTTTTAATCTGTCCATAGTTTTGTTTCTGATGTTTTAAATCTGATTGTAGAGGACTCTGGGTGGGTTTCTTTCTATGCATTCTAGCACTGGAAATTTAAGAAAAATAAACACTTTTGCCTCCATTGTCTCAACCATGTGTGAAAGCAATCTGAAATTTGCCATTAGGGTGGATTGTGTTAATATTGAAAGACATCTGGCCACCTAATAACAACTCCTGTTTTAATCTGTGCACTGTTGTTGTTCAGACTACTAGAAAAGAAGGTTTTAGGCACACAGATAATTACCAAGGGACATAAAAGTAAAGGAACCTGGGTCTTTTGTTCAATGGGCAGCAGACAAAAATATTGTTGTAAAGGACTAAATAATATAAACCATCTCTATTGTGCAGAATTTACCTTGTAGAAAACATCCAATTAAAATTCAAAGTAGCTATGAGACCTTCACATTTGGGGAACTTGAAAAGCAGCAGTTTTGCTTTTCTTTAACTACCAGGAGGCTCTTCCTGGCCACAGTACTCCCTGCCACAATGCTTCCAACGCCATGCCCTTCTTTTGTAGATAAAAAGTACCATCAAAGGTGCTAAGTTCATGGGTCAAGCTCATCCCATCAATCACCCTTACTAAATTCAGGAAAGGTCTTTTCATTCTGACCTCCTCCAGATGGTGACTTGTTTTAAATGTGGGTTTTCAAGTACTAAACTTTCTTTTAAAGCAATTGATGTGTTACTTAATCTGCGATTCTCTGAACCCAAATGCTATTTAACTTAAAAATATATACTAACACAAATTAACTGAGGTTTATAAATTTAATATTCAGTATGTAAGATGTTCACATCAGCCAGCTTTTCTCTAAGAGAGGAAATGCTAAAAGAAATACAAAAATTAATAGGATTTGAGAACTGCTGTACTTTAGGTAAGTCCAAGGTTTATTAATAGTGTAGAACGGACAGAAATTAACACGTATTAGGCAGCATGATGCCCTTTATGTACCCATGCATGGTGTAACTGGTGGAAGACCTCTTGAAACGGCTTTGACCTCTGGAAAACCATCTGGCAGTTTTGGGAAATCATAGCCACTTCAAATGCTCAGACTTGAGTTACCATGATGTATTGGTGTTGACCACAGAATGTGAACAAGGTAAAAGTATTTTCGATTGTAAGAATGTTAGATTCTCTGATGCCACACTATGACCTAGCTGAGAGCTTCTTAAACCTGTATGTGTACTTGAGAGCTTAATACAAACATAAATCTTGATCTCAGATATTTACATATAAAATCCATGTCTCACAAACATCCAAGTGACCCAGCTGCTACTGAGTCAATAGCTACACCTGTAGCCGCACCACCTGGCTTACCTGGCTAATAGAGTGACTATAAATGGTATTATAACTAATTATTTTTATTCTAAATGAGCATTTATCTCCCAAAGTGTCCCAATCTGTTACATTGAATTCTGGGCTATAAGTAATCTCCAAGTGGGTACTCAGGCCAATGTAGTAATCAATAAAATTATAACATGAAATTTAAAAAAGAGAAATTAGAAATAATTAAAAAAACAAAATGGAATAGAAAATTAGGTCGCATATAGGTGATAAGAATAAATATTGTTTTGTGTATTTCAAAACCCATGTATTCTAGATTACTTTGGAAAATGTGGGATTTATTGGTTCCTGTTTAAAAATGCTTGCAAATGTTACATTGCTTTGCACTGTTTCCAGTGCACACAGGTGAGCCCCGACTCTGACCTCCATTACAGGAAGTCATGGCAGTGCAGCTGTGTTGTAGCCATTATGACGTGCGACACAATGTTGCGCACTGTTTTTATTCTTGAACCACTGATATTTCCACACCAGGTTTTCCAAAGTCCTATTCCTTATTTTGGCTTTTAGGATATCCAGAGTGATTTAGAAGACAAATTTAGATAAAGGCAAAGTACGTCTCCACACACCTGATGCTCACCCACATAGAAACAACTTTAGCTTTATATAGCAGCATAAAATAAGGTATTTGCGGCAAATTTTTATTCCAGCAATTGCTGTCCCAGCATAAACAATCTGTATGGACATTTTGAACAAAAATACATAATAAGATAACTGCTTGCAGCTCTATGAAGCTTTCTCATTCCTTTGAAATAAAATCTCAGGTATTTGCTATAGATCAGAAAGACTAAGGGAGGTGGGAAGGACTCTGATCTCATCTTACCCCATCTCTGCTCAGTTGGACCCTAGCTGCACTGTCTTTCTGGGTTATTTTGTTGTTGTTTTTGTTTTTCTATATACCATGACACACCATGTCCTTCCGGGGCATCTTGTCCATGGCATCATTTGCCTGGAATTTCCATGAATCGTGGTTGCGTTCTGCTTGTTTTCTGCCCAGGTGTGTGTCTCATGCTATGGAAACTCCTCCACCTTCGTTCTTCTCCCTACCGCACACACGCAGACGTTACCTGCACGGAAGCCCTTTCCTCGAGCTCTTCTCCCAGCAGGACCTGCATTAGGACACCTTCTACTCTTTCAGCTTTTATCCTTGACTTGGTGATATACTTTTGGGTCACTTAATTTTATTGTGATTTACTAGGCTTCTTGTATCTATGTACTTATGGGTATCATCAACTGTGGAAGATAATTAGCAAATATCTCTTCACATTGGGGTCTTTCTTTGCCTTCTTCTTGAAAGCCAGTGGAATTATTGCCTTTCACCCCACCATTTAGAATTCTTTAGTCATCTGTAATATTTTTAATTTCCTTTCACTTTTTGCATTCAGAATGAATTCCTTCCCTACAGGACAGGCTTTAAATTTTATTTTATTAGTACATGTTGTAGTAGTCCGTCAGGTTTATTCATTTGAAGGAGAAGGTGCCTGTACTTACACACCTTGATTCCTTCTTTATGCCCCTTCCGCTTCCTCACCTCCATCCCTCCATCTCTAGACCTCGTTTCCTCCTTTACATTATGATGATGGTGATGATGATCATTATGGCATGGTGGTGGTGGGGGGGGTGTGATGGTGATAATTGGCTTATGGTTATTATGATGTATAATGCCTGCATTCCTTGTGGGTGTTTGATACATGTACATGACATATCTGAAATCTCTTTATGTCCACTTGCCCTCTTCCCCCTCCTTTATTCTCTTAGGCTCCTTCCCATTTATAAACGTCTGTCCCTCTCTCTCCTTCTATCAAATATGTTGTTTTAAATTTGCACTTCTGGCTTTGTCTCATCCACTCTTTAATGCATCTACTATGTCCTTATTGCAGTTATTCTTTTCTTCACTTCTAAAAGGTTCAGTGGATTCTTTTTCAAGCACATTGGCTTTTGATATCACTTTCCCCTTAATCCTACTTCCAACGTATCTCCGATGGTCTGGAATATATTACACAGACACATTTTGTGTTTTGTGCATAATTAAAAATAATATCTACACAAATGGGATCTAACCATTGTATTGGATTACTCTCAGTCTTATTGGCTAATCTCCTTGTGTGCTTTATAATTTTGGATAATATTGGTAAATTCCCAGAACATTTTCTAGGCAAGACATTTTGGCTCACGTTAAGTGCACATTTCCTAGGGTAACGTGTCGGTTACTTTTGCCAGATGATCACTAAATGCTAGCTTTTCTGGTTTCCCGCTTTTAATGAATTATGGCTCTAAACACACAGGAATTAGAAGCATTAGGGGGAAATTTTTTGTTACTTTTTGCCTCCATCCAGCACTGAGGTAAAAATAAGCAAGTCTTCCACTTCCGGGCACCTTTTGTTAATATATCTCCATGCAGGAGGTGACATCTTTCTATATTTTTGGATATTCCAGTTTTATAGGGACATTGTGGATTTGAAATCTCACCATACAGAGAATACGTAGTTGGTTATCTGTTCTCACACCCAAAGCCTTCGTTCATTGGCAAAAGATCTTAGGCCAATCCTGAAGACAGAACTTACTTATTAGTTGAGCTGTTTCTTATTGTTTTCTATGTTTCCCACAACTTCAAAGATGCATTTACATCTTTTTTCACATTCTCTGTGTGACTTTATTATGCCCTGACTTTGAATGGCTTCTCCACATATGTAGTTCAGTTTATTCCTTAACTTATACTTTAATGTACATACAAAACATAATTCTCCAGAATCTTATGATCGTATTACCTATAGAATACAGTATTTATTTCTCACTTTTGCTGAGGACGGTTGTGGTACTTTTGGGGGAGCTCTGGTTCTCACCTTGAGCACTGCTTCCTGGCTCAGTGTGGGTCCCTCAGCCTGCTGGCACAGATCCTCATTCCTGCTAGCACAGACTTTCTAGCTTCCACCACTGACCTTTGGGCCTTCCCAGGGCAGATCTGCGAGACAGGCCTGCATGAGGCATTGTGATGAGCTCTAGGCCCCCAGATAGATTTATAGGAGGCACTGTTAGGAGCTCTGGGTCTTCAGCTGGCCTCATCCAGGACAAGGCCATGGGATCCAGACCCTAAGCTAGATTCTTTGCTCTTTAGTGTGTGCACAGATTTCCTGCACTCTCTTTATATGTGATTCTTTGAGTGGCTATTATAAATAATCTTATGAAATATGTGCCCTGTATTGTATTTTTCCCTTTGCAAAAACCCCAAACCACAACAAAATTAGTACCAGGAAAGTGAGGCTATTGTTGTGATGTTGCCTGGCCATGTGGCTTAAGAGGCTTTGGAATCGATGCGGAAAGGTTTTGAGAGACTGGCCAAAGAGGCAGCCCTTGAGTGGTATAAATTATGTTGGAGACACTGACCGCAGCCTGGCAAATCAGAGCACTAGAGAAACGCTGCTGGTTAAGATGAAGCTCGGGAGGCTTCACCTGAGAACTGCATAGACTGCTGGATCCCAGGTAATATACTGTGCTTTGGCAGAAATGTTATCTGCATTTTGCTTATGTTTAAAGATATTGCCTGGTTGGAGAAATAAAAATTTCAATGTAGTCTGCTGTTGGGATGGTGGCATGGGGACTGTTGAGAGCTTTTGGCCAGCTCTGTTTGAAATTAAGAGCACAGAGCCAGTCAAATGATATGAAACATTTGGCCAGAAGGGTGGTGCTAATGAAGCTCTGGTTTGCAAGGATGAAATAAAGGAGAACATTGTTGTTAAGAACAGGGCAATGAAAACACGATCTGATGCCTTTCACCTGAAGGTAAGAGTGTATTTAAGCTGCAGGAGATCCCTGACGCTGGGTCTTGCCGTGCCTTGCTAAAAGTGAAAGGGAAGCAAGGACTGTGACTGTAGTAGTTCCTTTTATATGCTTTGAACATTGATTTTAGATATACGATTGCAATCAGGTTAATTATTCAAAGTATTGTGTTTTAACCTTGAATGTTGGTTATCCTTTAAATATTTTGCTTTTGGTGCAGGAATGAGTGCAAAAAGAAAAAATGTGCATACGTAATTATTATATTAATGTAAATCTGAATAGACCTAGACCAAGGCATGTTAACTTTCACAAATGTGCTACTAGAGACTATGGATTAAAGAAGTGTGTACAGTTATCAAGTTGCCCAGGGATGGATTGTGGTGGGCTGATCATTGGTGGTCAGCTTGTAACCCCCAGCTCAACTGAGTAAGCGTGGTGCTGGGTGTGGGAGGCCCGCCTGAGGATTATTGCCAGCAGTATAAGAGGAAGAACCGGAGAAGTGAGGCTGCTGGGAACTGAGAAGCTGTTGGGGGCTTTTAGAAGCTGTATGGAGCTGTCATGAGGAGCTTGTCATGCTGGCCTTCCTGATGAACTCAGCGGTTCTCATTGTCCGTGGAGCTTGGGGCCGTCTCGCTGAGAACAGCTTCGGTTCACTTTGGGGAAGCTTTTGCCCTCACTTGGAGCATCACTTGCTGGCTCCGGAGGGGAAGTTGGTGCACTGTTCAGTCTCCCGGAGAAGCCCTGGCAAAGCTTGTTGCGTTGGCTTTCCTGATAGGAACTTGGCTTTCATTCTTTGGAGGCACTCCCGTCTTCCCCTTCAGCTTGGACATCATCGCCTGGCTTTTAGCACACACTTTTTGGCTTCTGCCTCGGATTCTTCAGCCTTCCAGTTTAGACTCATCAGCCTTCCCTCGCAGACCTATCAGCCTCCCCATAAGGACTTGCACAGTCCACTGCCATGAACTCCAGACCTCGGACTGAATCCTTCGGGCTCCAGTGTGCAGCCATCCTCGGCACACTTCCTCATCCAACTCTAGCTGATTGTCATCAGCTAACCTTGTAATTTCTTACACATTTGTGTATCTTGTGTTTTACCTGTTTCTGTAGTAAAACACTGACTGGTACATATGGTAACAAATCTCAGGTAAATACATGTACCGTTTTACTTCAGATTTGTGCAAATTATAACTTATCTTGCCCCTCCTACCTGCAGTTTATTTATTTATTTATTTATTTATTTATTTTTGTTTTAAATAGTACAAGGAATCAAACTCGTGACCTCACACTTGCTAGGCAGGCACTGTACTGCTGAGCTATATCCTTGACCCTGCAATCTATGTTTCAAAGACCTGGCTTTAGAACCACTCAACCTGACACCCTCCATATTTATCATAGATACGTATTGTTTCCTCTCATATCCATTCAGCTACAGGTTCTATAATTTCATCGCCCAGTCTTTACTATGAACCTTCAGATTCAGGGATTGTGCCACTTGAAACTCTAACAGAATTGTTTGTCATACACTAATACAGGAGGGATTCTTATATTTTATTTTTAATGACTAAAACTTTACTTCTACATATCTGTTAGTGCAAATGAAACTCTCGATTACAGACACAATATTTGACAATTTATTCTTTTAAGAGCAGAATATATTTATTGATGGAAAGAAAGCTTCTGTCCAAGAGAGGGACAGAAGGGGGTCCCAGTGGGTTGCTCTAATAGTTCACAATTTATTAACCATAAATTTTAGATTCAAAGAAGGCTGACCTCTCATTTTAAAGGCTCCTCAAATTAGTCTGGAATAGAATAAGTTTGACCAGACTTCCACCTAATTCTAAAGTATACGGTATTTCCATTGGACCAGGGTTTCTGTGAACAATTGCAATTCATAGGGAAAGATCAAAATTGAAGCGTGCCTACACGTGATTATTAAAGTGTTTAAAAATTCATTCTGCCATTCTGTTTTGACAAGTATACATTGAAAATGACCCACAAAGTCTGGTCACATTTAGAAATTTCTAATTCCTCAGTGATTTCTGAAAGATGGTAGCAGGGTAGGGAGAGCCACCTTCTAGTATTTGACCAATATTTGTCCTTATTCTGCCAACTTTGGCTCAATTTTTCACTTATAACCATGCTTGGGTCACACCCCAATGAACAGCCACGCTTCAGTGTCCACTGACAGTGTGCTCGACCTAGAACCAGGTAGGCCCCATGATTCCAGATGGCTTGGAGTTGTGAAGTCCAGGAAAGCTGGCTGAAAGGGAATTCTATTTTTAGTTTTTTGAGGAATCTCCATACTGATTTTTGAAGCGGTTGTATTGGTAAAAATTCCCAACAGCATAAGAGGGTTCTTTTTTCCCCACATACTGGCTGCCAGTATATATTCTTCCTAATAACCATTCTGACTGGTCTGAGATGTAATTTCAAAGTACTTTGATTTACATTTCTCTCATAGCTAAAGATATTAAGCAGTTTTCATATATGTATTAGCCATTTCTATTTCTTCTTTTGAGAATTATCTATTCAGTTCATTTGCTCATTATTTTATTGAATTATTTGCTTTTGAGGGGTTAATATTTTAGTTCTTTATATACTGTTAATATTAGCCCTGTGTTAGAATAGTAGCTAGGGCTGGGGATATAGCTCAGTGGAATAAGCGCTTGCCTAGCAAGCGCAGGGTCATGAGTTCGATCCCCAGTACCGCCAAAAAAAAAAAAAAAAAAAAAATTATCATAGAATAGTAGCTAGCAAAGATTTTCTCTCATTCTGTAGGTTGCCTTTTACTCTTTGTTTCCTTTGTTGTATAGACCTTTTCAATTTGATGTGTTCCCACTTTTTGATTCTTGCTGTTATTTTGTACACCTCTAGAATCCTATTTTAAAAGATTTTGCCTGTGCCAAAGAAATTTTTCTTCCTGTATTATCTTCAATCAATTCCAAACTTCCTAATTTTTGTATCTGTTTATTTGGATTTAGTTTAATTTCATCTGAGTACACGGTGAGAGATAAGGATCCAGTTTCGATCTTCTGCATGTGTGTATTCAGTGTTGCCAGCAGCAACAGTTAAAGAGGGTGTTTTAGCTGCGGTGTGGTTTTGGCCTCTTTGAAAAGTATAGATGGCTGTAGATGCATGCGTTATTTCTGTGTCTGCCATTCTGTTCCACTGCGCTTCATGTCAGTGTTTGTACCAGGATCATATTTTTATTGTAATAGTTTTTTAATATAATAGGAAATCTGGCATTGTGATGTTTCCTTCCAGGATGGCACTTTTCCCTCTGTATTGCTTTCCCTATGCTGTATCTCTCCTGATTTCATACAATTTTAGGATATTTTTCTAGTTCTGTGAAGAGCACTTTAGTATGTTGATAGGAATTGTGTTAAACCCATAGATCAGTTTTGGTACTAGGGCCATTTTCATACTGTTCTTCCTATTCATGAACACTGGAACGTTTTCTATTTCCTCACCTCTTTAATTTCTTCAGTGTTCTGTAATTGTCATTGTAGAGGTCTTTCACCTACTTGGTTAATTTGATTCTTAGATTATTTCTTTTGATGCTATTTTGAGTGGAATTATTTTCCTGATTTATTTCTCAGTTGATTAATTACTGATGTACGGGAAAATTATTATCTTTTATTTTTTATCTTGCCACTTTGCTGAATTTGTATATCAAATCAAAAATTTTGTGGTTGAAACTGGAATGAAGGAAAGAATAAAGACAGAAGGAAAGCAAAATTAGAGAGAGAGAGAAAGGGGGAGAGAGAGAGAGAGAGAGCGACTTATGTATATAGCTGGGATAACTGTACTGCTGATATCTGATGGTGTCTTGAAAGAAACAGTTAATGCTTATATTTTTATATTTTTACCAATTTTGCACACTTATATCTGGTTATCTGAGCAACTGATTTGAAGACAACAATATGCAGTGGAACAGCTATTGGTGAATACCTACCATCTTGTCTAGTGGAACTCTGTATTACCTCTAATGTTTTATTTAATATTTTTTATTCTCTTTAATGGTTTGAACAGTCTTCCATTCTTACACCTGGTAATCTGAGCAATGTGGTTGAAGATAACAATATGTAATGTAACAACCACTGTTAATTCCTATCATTTTATTTTGTAACCCTGTATCGCTTTTCATGTTCTTTGTTTTATTTATGTCTGTGATGTTGGTACGTTGCTATTGTTCTTTTTTTTTTTACTACTCTCTTTAAAATAAAAAAAATACAAATAAAAAGTTTTGTGGTTGAGATTTTTCTTCTTTTGGTATTCTTTGTAAAGAATCATAACATGTGCAAATAGGAATAATTTCCCTTATTTGTTTTCTGCTTTTATACCTCTTGTTTACTTATCTTGGCTGATTCCTCTGGAAGAGCTTCAAATATTGCATTGAACAGGAAATGTAAATTTGCATTTTATGTCTTGTTCCTCATTTTAGAGGAAACGATTTCAGTTTTTCTTATTTCAGTATGCTATTGGCTTTCACTTTGAAATATACAGTTTTTATCAATTTGAGGAAAGGTCCTTCTGGATCTATTTCTTTAGGGTGTTTTATCATGAAGGAATATTGGATTCTGTGGATAGATTTGCTGTACCCATAGAGATGACCACATGATACTTATTCTTGATTCCACTTACGTGTGTAGCAAATTTATTGATTTACATATGTTGACTCGTCCCTGAATACTGGAGATGAAACAAAATTCAAGGTGTGTGACCCTTTTAACGTGCTGTTGAATTCTGTTTGTAAGAATTTATTAAGGGTTTTTGTGCCTATGTTAAGTGTTTTTGTGTCTATATTTGCCCGTAGAACCTTGTTGAACCTTTATCCTCCTTTGAAATCAGATTAATGTCAGCTATACAGAATAAATTTGGAATTATTCCTTTCCTTTCTATACACAAAAATGTTTGAGGAGTATGGATTTTTGTTCTTATCTGAAGTTCTAGTAAAATTTAGCAGGAAATCTATGAAGTTCCTTAGATGGTAGAGTATTTATTACTGTATTGACTTCCTTGTTTATAATAAATATGTTTACATCGTATATATATCTTCTTGGTTCAGTTTTGTGGGTTATATATGTCTAGACATTTATCCATTTCTTGTAGATTCTTGGATTTACTGGAGTAGTCAGTTTTAAAAATAATTTCTGTTAATGTTTAGTGGTGTAGTTTTATTTTTCTCTTTGTTTTAAGAGCAGAATATATTTATTGAGGGAAAGAAAGCTTCTGTCCAAGAGAGGGATGGAAGGGGGCTGAGTGGGTTGCCACAGTGCTGTGGATTTTATTTCATTTATTGGATCTCTATTTTATTAATTTAGGATTCTTCTTGCTTTCTTTTGTTAAGTCTTGCTTAGGGGTTGTCAAACTTATATTTTCAGAGAACTACTTCTGCTTCATGGATCCTTTGTGTTGTTCATTCAGTCTCAATTTCTTTATCTTCTGAACTGATCTTTAGTATTTCCTTCTAATCTTTCTGGGCCTGTTTTTGGTTTTCTCGGACCTTGAGGTGCATAATGAGGTTATTAGAGATCTCTCTGGTCTTCCAGTGTAGATCCTCAAAGCTGTAAACTTTTCTCATAGAACTCATTTCCTTGTCTTCTGCGGATTCTGTTAGGTTTGTTTCCATTATTGTTTGAGTCTAGGAATTTTTATATTTGTTCCCATGATTCGCTCAATGATCCACTGACTGCTCAAGAAACTATTATTTAACTTCTATGTACTTACGCAATTTGTGTGGTTTCTTTTTGTTCATTTGCCAGAGTTGATTGGAAGCTTGAATCTATATAAATTCTATGTATTAAGACTTGCTTTATGGCCTAAAATATGGCCTACTAGAGAAAGTCTCCTGTACAAAAGCATATGCTCTGTTGTTTTTGGATTGAACACTTTGTAGAAGTATATTAGATCCATTTTTCCCATACTTCAACTTCTGATGTTTCTTTGTTGATTTTCTGCCTATCTGTCAAAGTGAGTAACTGAAGTCCCCCGCCCCATCATAGAGTTGAGATCTGTCTCTTCTTTCATGTTGGGTGCTGATGCTTGCTTTATGAGATTGGGTATGCGTAAATATTTACACGTATTCCTTCTTGGTGAATTGTTTTGTTTTCCAATATGTGATGAGTGGCTCGTTTGTTTGAATCCCACTTGGTCAGCTATAAGCAGTAGTGTAATTCCTACCACTTGCTTTCAAGCTCCAGCTACTTGGAATAATATTTTCTCTCCTTTTCTTTTTAGTCTGTGTATGTCTTTGCAGATGTAATATTTTTCTTACGGACACAAGGCTCTTGTTTCTTTATATTTTATGCAATCTGCATGCCTGTGTCTTTTAACTGGAGAAGTCAGGCCATTTACAAGTGTTATCACAGAAATGTGCACACTATTTCCTGTCATCTTATTCTTTTCACAGTGTTG
>PVLD010034852.1:0-12299 GCA_004027595.1 Dinomys branickii | reverse complement strand
ATGAGAAATGTGAGGGGAAATTCTGCTGTCAGAGATGCTAACCTTCAGAACGAAGTCACACTGTGGCCCAAGTGTATGTGTGCAATGTGGGAAAGCATTCAGTATACAGGAGTATTTTCAAATATGTGAAACAAATCACAATGAAGTGAAACTTTGTATGTGTGAGAGTAGTCTGAAACTACTTTGATAATTGTTCATGAGGAGAAGACCTTTAGAAGTAATAGAAAATATTTTTGGCAATATACTTTCATGGAAACATACTCGATGGAAATGTACTAAAATGTACACATGTTGTGTTTTAGTAAATTGTCCTCAAATATTGGATCTATGTGTATAGTATTACTATTAAAAATCACACCTTTTTAAGAAAATTCAAGAATAAAAAAAAAAAAAAAAAAAAGAACACCTGTCATCTTCTCTAAAATAGACACAGCATAGATGTCTCATCTAACATTGTGAGAATCATCTATTCACAGAGAACGCTACAATTGTACCGTTAGCTGACATATTATGTCTTTATATGTATATATTAGGAGTGGAACTCAGGACCTTGTGCTTGCCAGGCAGGCGCTGTGCTGCTGAGCTATATTGTCAGCGACATGATATGTCTTATTATGAAGCATTATGATATGTACCTGTACCAAAGCAGTTCTTAAATCTTAAAGAAGTCTGGGCTCTGGTACTACTCAGTGTGTAGGTAAGGAAATGGGGCTTCCATTTATTCATCTTGTTTCGATTTCTGAATTTCCTTTGTCTCTACTATTGAATGATTCTCTTCGGTAATGTCTTCCACTTGCAGCAGTATTATCTTAACTTTACAGTTGTAGTATTTTTAGTATTAATTAACTTAGTTAATTCACCAAAGTGCTTTTAGTCAATTTAGCAGATAAGTCTTTGCTCCAGTTTTCTCTGTAAAGTGGGAAGACTAATAGTGAACTCAATTGTTCATTAGTGGTTAAACAGGTTACCTAATGATAACCAATCTGAAAATATGCACAGATTAGTTTGGGGGACACAGATCCATTCAGATAAGCCATGATTCTTATATCTGAAAGTAAATTATAACATATTTGATAAATATGACAATCTTGTGTTATGTCCCAAAGTGCATCTCTGCAAATTCTCTACTGAAAATGGTGGGATTTAGTAAATCGATACTGACCAAAAGGATAAATGAGTGGTGGAGGCCTTTAGGAAATCAAACATTTGTAAATGATCAATAATAAAAGTCTTCATTAGTAGGAAAAGAGAACTACAACAAGCGGGTTAAATACATGTGTGTATGTGTGAAGGTAGCACTACTTCCCCCAGGCAAAGTCTAGCTAACAATAATTCCTCACAGCTCAAATGGGCCTGTTTTTCTGCACTGGTGAAGATTTGTTGCCAAAACAGATCCCACACTTTGGAAAGTTCATTGGAGACCTGAAGCCTGAAAGATTCCATATGACTTCAATAAAGGATGTGTACACAAAGACACACATTATAGTTGCTTAGATTGTTTTTTATTTTTTGAGTGTTGAGAACTGAATCCATTCCCATCCATTGTATTTAGATATTCCTTTCCTGTATGTGCTTCCATTTTGAGGTCACCTTCGAAGGCTTTTTCTCAACAATGAATCTCAAGTTACTTGAAATTCTCTTCTCAGTCCTAGAGAAGTATTACATGTGTCCTGTCTCCTGATTTTTATAGGAATGCATCAGGTGATACTGTTTATGAACCTACTTGAACTTGAGGAAACAGAGCATAGAATTGGGAGTCAGGCATGTTTACACTGAGATCTTCATTTTGTTACTTATGTCTCAGCATCCTTGGCCAAATTCTCTGCTTTAATGGAAGCAATAAACAAGAGCTATTTGGGCGGAGATTAAGTAACAGTACAAGCACTGGCTCAACACACGTACATTTTTACCTGTTTCTTTCTTTTCCTCTTATTTGATGACTAAACTGCCCTCCTCAGAGAGGAACAAGCATTTAGTTCATGTTTTCATTCATGCTACATATGCTTGGGCATCATTTTCAGAGTTGAGACACAGAAATTATCATTTTACTTCTTCCTACCCCAAATCATAAGTACAGAGCCCTCTGCCGAGCAGTCACTTTAAGAAAGTAGGAGAGTACACCAGCACTAATTACATATTCTGTTCACATTCATTTCTGATTTCCCCAAGCATCTAATGAATTAAAATAAAATAAAACAAAATGAAGCCTCAAGGTACACACTATGATTATTACTGGAGAAATCAAATCAATTAGCTCATAGAAGACTTCAAAGAATTACTGAGGAAGAGAGAACATTAAAGGGAGAGTCATAGATTATACCTGACTTCATAGCTTCATATTCAATAGAAAGCATATGCTTTTACAAGTAGCAAAGGGTTAGGAATTTTTAGCTGAAACATAGTTTTACTTCATGCAGTAGCGATTGAGGTCTAAAAGAAAAAATTATTAAAAACTCACAGATATAAGTACAATGAACACACACACACACACACACACACACACACACACACACAATCTAGAGACCTGAAATGGCCCATATTCCTCCAGGAAAACAAGTAATTATACCAACAGGTAATGAATGTTCAGAGATAATTACCAGTAATTCTCAGACATGCGTCTAATGATTAATAGCAATACATTCTATGAAGGCGATTAATAAAGAGACAGGCAGCATAGTGATAATACATGAATGATTAATAATGAAACTCTCTTCAGGCCTTGAAAAGGGAGGGAGGCCTAGGGAATCTGTCTCTCTCCACAACTTCCACAAAGAGGGTTAAATAGAATCCATAAAACCAGGGAGAATTTGAAGTTAAAAACTGGCAAGCTGAGAAATCATTCAGGAAAAAGTCTAAAGTAAGTTATTTGACCATCCTACCCCTAGTCTACATCTGAAAATGGAACAAGATATTATCTCAGGCCTTTTCCAACTTTGTGAAATGAGTGACTATCACTGATTTTTCTAGGTGTCATTCCCAGGAAAAAGCAGCAGCTGATATACTAAGGGAATAGTAAGTCAAAAAAGTTTAATCTGAAAATTACAGCACCAAACATTGAGTATTTTCCAAAAACTCCAACTAGTAATCTCTCTGATTCAAATTTTAAAAGGTTGACTCATGTATCAGAAAATATGTATTGAAAAATTGTCTATGAATGGCATTTTTATATATTCAACACATTGGATATGGCTCTGTTCTTGAAAAGGGTGCCTTCCAAACTTCACCTCTCTGAGAAACTTCCTGAAAATTTTCTTCCAGAGAATAATATTCCTGAGTGGAGTCAATACCAGGAAGAAATCTGTGTAATGCTTAGGCAGTATGATGCATGTCGAATCCAAAGTTTTCCTGTTCAATGTCTTCCTTCACTCCTCTTCTTGTGAATTTTTTAAGACAATGCAAAGAAAGTGAACAATTTAAAAAATGCCCAAAGAAATGATTCAAAAGAACAAATTCAAGTAACTCAGTGAAGGTAGATCCTTGGCAAGGATCTGATATAATCCAATCTTCATTTTGCTGGTAAGGAAAATGATAAAATTGACAATATTTGTGCCAAAGATAAGCCATGGGGAGAGAAGAGAAACTATGTGGAATCTGCCCCTTGGGGCTCTGGCCTTACGATAAAGAGATCTTTGTCCTTTGAACTTGCTTTGTCACTCACTTAGTGTGAGCTCAGGAAAGTGACATAACATGCTCAAACCTGGTTAGTCTTCATGGGTTGCCAGCACAGATGTTCTGGGAGTATGGAATTCCTTTTTGATTAGACGTACTCATGAAGAAGAAATTGTATGATGCTATGATCACTGGTTTAAATCCAAATATATAATGACAGGGACTTGGAAGAAATTTTTCTCCTTCAAAGCAAATTCTCTTACTTATTAGTTTCTCTCCATTGGTTAATTTTATTTTTTTCTCTAGGAAAGGCTGGAGCTAGAATTTGGTCATATGTGTGGAAGCAAGAGAAGACCACAGTGCCTAAAGTAGTCACACTACCTCAGCCATGAGGAAAGCTTCCCGCCTGTACAATCTCAGTCATTAGTCACTAGGCAACTTTGTGTCTCCTGATACTAACTTTGCAAGGGCATAAATAAAAGCCCTTACTGTTGTTGTATAGTCCTCTTGCCTGTCAGGTAAGAGGCCTCCTCCTGACCCCAGCTTTTGTCTCTTGTCTTTATTTTCTAAACCCCCTTACTGTTTTCTTATTCTCTTTAATGGTTTGATGAACCTATTCTTACATGAGGAAAACTGAGCAACTTCGTTGAAGATAACAATATGTAATACAGTGACCACTGTCAATCCCTATCATTTGGTTTGAAACCCCATACCATTTTGAATGTCCTTGCTTTGTGCTGTTTGTGTTTTGCTGTTGTACTTTTTATTTGTACTATTTTCTTTAAAAAAAACAACAACAACAACAAAAAAAAACTAGGAACCCAGAGATCACCAAGAGAGCACTGAGCCCCTACACTTTTCTTCATTTATTTTTTACTTGATATGCAAAAATTTTACATAGTTATGGAGTATGATGTGATGTTTTAGCACATGATGTTTGAACACATCATCATATATGTGATGATATAATCAGGGTCAGCATATCTATGTCTTTCGGCATTTATCATTTTTGTGGTACCACATTCAGCATTCATTTCGTCTAGCTTTTTAAAAATGTGCAGTACACTACCGTTATCTCAATGTACTGTACTGAGCAGCACAAAGCAAACATTATGAAAAACAGGCTCCGGTCACCTATGACGCTTTTCCTTGAAAATGTTACATCTTTGACACTGTCCTTTTTGGATTAGCGTGTGTTTACAATACAGCATGACAATGGGTTCACTTTGAGGAATTGGTATATTCATATAACATTTCTTTTTCTTTTTTAGTACATGTTTGCTGTACACAATGAATCATGGGAACTAGTACATATATACACCGCATCTTAACCATTTGTCTTCCCCTCTCCATCCCTAATCAGCTTCCTCATCTCTAAGGCTCTACCCTCTGGTTTGCTATCTTCTCTCCCTTATTTTATTCTTTGATTTATTTATAGCTTTGGCTTCTCATGTGAGTGAAAATATGCAATATTTAACTTTCTAACTGTGGCTCATTTCACTTAGCATGATGGTCTTAGTTCTTAGTTCTTAGTTTTGTTTGTTTGTTTGTTTTGTTTTTTTAAAGAAAATAGTACAAAAAAAGAACAATAGCAAAATACAAACAGCACAAAGCAAGGACGTTCAAAATGATACAGGGTTTCAAACCAAATGATAGGGGTTGACAGTAGCTGCTATATTACATATTGTTATCTTCAACAAAGTTGCTCAGGTTATCCGATGTAAGAATAGACTGATCAAATCATTAAAGAGAATAAGAAAATAATGTACTTTTACATTATTCTTTTCTTATTCTACTTAATGATTTGCTTGATCTTGGGGTTTTTAAAAACTATTTCATTTTCTAGCTGTGTGAGTTTATCTCACTGGCAAAGATTTTTGGCTTAAGGTTTTGGACATTGACTACTTCATTTGATTAGTTGTAAGATTTTCAGGCTATTAAGCTATTACTCTGCAGGAAGAAATGAAGTAAAAGAGTTGCATAGCTACACACAAGATATTCTTCCTAGATTTGATCACTTGGGGCCTATTTTTTATAAATATTATCAGAACCAAGTTCTTTCTCAAACTTTATCTCTATAAGTAAAAGCTACTGTCAACCACAATGTATATTTGGCAGTTAATAAAAGATATGGTGCAAGAAAGCCAAATATTTAATGTACATATCTCACTAATTTCATTAAGTCTTTGAAATTTACATTTCACACTTTAGAGAAAATAATATTACTAAGAATGTTGAGAACTGACAGAAATTATTCCTTTTTGACTCTTGGTCATGGAATTTGCAACCTAAAAAAGACCTTGTGCCTTCATTAGGATATAAGCAGTCTGTGTGGAGAGGGTGTTACTGAGTTATCCCAAGTAAAACAAAATATATAAAGTGCAATATTCCACAGAAATTTATTATCACAGTCACAAGACAATGATAATTTAATTATAATTGCAATAATAATGATAATTTCATTATCACAGTCATCATCCATCACTGTAGTAAATACATCATTATTCAATTTTAGGCCCTGTTGTAATTCCTTTACACATGTCAATGTAATGGAAACAGGTGTATTGTTTGAGTTATAAGAACTAAGTAATAAATATCCTTTCAAGAGTTTCCTGTTTTGATCATCCTCACACACGTTTATCTCTCATAAAACTGGACTGGAATTACAGTACCCCTCAGTTGTGATGAGGTTACCCGTTACTATTTCTTTTCCTTCAAGATTTTTGCTACACCCTCCAAATAATCACATTATCTTTCATTAGGTAGGAGTTAGATATTTCAGCTTCCTATAACCTGCCTGATTATTATTACACCGCCATCTTCCTTCTCTTCCATCTTTGCCGTTGTTCACTGAGAATTAATTAAATTTCTTCACTTTGATAACCTGAGGTTTCTGACCATGTGTGTTCTTTGGTGCATGAAAAGTATGTAAATATAAATAAAACCATAGCAAATAATAGGTTTGCACCGGCATGAGTTATTTATTGTTACCTTGTGAACACCAACCCTTCACCATTAGAAGCTTCATAGAAAGGTAAAGTGGCTTCTTACAATGTAAAATGGCTACAACAGTCCTGAAAAGTGATAAGAACTTAAAAAATTAGTCATCAACTTCATCATCATTGGTCTCGTCATTACTCATAGCATTTCAAGGCAATATATGGAATTTGACCCACATTCTGGTTAATTAGTTGGGTGTGTGCTTGAAATGAAGCCATTTTACTTCCAGTTAGAAAATAAAACTACTTCCTGTAGTTCTCACAACATATTACTAATTTAAACGTGCTTTAATAACATTCAAATATTAAAGTCAGAAGAACTCTCTAAGGGGAGAAACATGGGAAAACAGTAATACTCAAACTTAATTGATGCAATAATCCTAAGGCTAAAATACATCAAAGAATACACTGTGAAATATCACACGTAGTTTTATCTGAACTGACGAAAAAGAACTGGCTTTAAAAATAGACTCAGTTTTTGAAGGATAGATTACAAGTCAATTCCATGCTATTTTGAGATTTAAATATCATTGGGAAGTATATTTGTTAATAGTAAACAGAAAAGTTATTACGTTTCTTAAATACCTTAGTTGAACCTTAGTTCTTGCAGAACTTTCCCTTTAATGTACCCTATTACCTTTTAACATTGTTGCAATCTGGGGATTCTTAATATTATACAGCAAAGTTTGGAAAAGAGAGAGCTCTGAGGGAATGGTGATTACAATTACTATGAAAGAATTCCATATGTGTGTGTCCAACCACATGTGTAATTGGATGTTTTAAAAAGAATTGTAACATAATACTAAGCACTTGTTGTAATGTAAATCTGAAATGTCCCCAAACTGTTCAGATGTTCAGAGTAGGAGCTTTGGGAAACTTAATCCACTGCAGTTACTTTCTGAGTAAGGAAACCGCAGTGGATTAATCCACTGGTGAGGTCATAAATGGACGGCGTTATTGAAGATGATGGCACAGAGTAAACTTCAGTCAATGATGGATTCTGATATTTAATTGTAACAGTAACAAGGATAGGGCTGGGGATATAGCTCAGTGGAATAAGCGCTTGCCTAGCAAGCGCAGGGTCCTGAGTTCGATCCCCAGTACCGCAAAAAAAAAAAAAAAAAAAAATAGAATAACAAGGATATAACACTAATGCAGTTCAAACCTCAAACTTTTTGCTAACCCTGATTTTCTGTAGCCTCCACAGTTTCCATACTTATGCCTGTTTTCATTCCTCTTGAGGGATGTCAGCAGAGCTTCCTGAAATGAAAGCAAAATAAATTCCCAATGCAGTTACCTTTATAGAAAGAAAAAGAGCCAGGGATGAGAGTTCAGGTTGTGTAAGAGCCCCATCCCCCGAGAGCTGTCTAGTCACCATATGTCTTCAGGGTAACACAAGGCACAGGGCAGAAGGACAACAATGTTGGCACAGGTTGGGAAAATTAAAGTAGGCTACTTAGGAAAAGGAAGAAAATGAAGAACATGGAGAGGGCTAAAATGGAGTAAGAAACAAGGACAATGACAGAGGGAAGAGAGTAAAGAATTATCAGTAAGAAATTAAATCCCAAGTAAGAGAGTAGCGATGAGAGATAGAAATGTGATAGGGTGAAAGGGAAAGTAATGCACATAAGGAGTAAGAAAGAAGGAAAAGGAATGGAAGGAATAAGTGATTAAAGAAAAATGAAAATGAGCTGAAAGGATGTGACCAGCGAAGTGAAATAAAAGGAGAAAAGCCAAAAGTGCAAAGAAAATGGGGAACATTAGATGGTTGATAAAATACATAATGAATGAGAAAACTGATGAAGCTGTTACTAGAAACTGAGATGCTGCTCTTGCAGACTGATAGCACAGATGCCACGAGTTCCCTGGCTTAAGCAACAGATTTGTTTCCTCAGAGTTCTGGGGAGCAGGAGGCCAACATCAAAAAGCCAGCATGGTCTGGTCACTTGTTTTACCATGTATCACTTATGGCCATCTTACTGTGTCCTCATACAGAGGAAAAAGAGGGAGAGCATGGGTTCTTTAATGTCGCTTCTTATCAGGACACTAAAGCCATAATGAAGGCTCCCCATCTTGATCTCATCTACATTACTCATCTCCCCAAGGCCCCAGCCCCAACACATGGGGACTAGGACTTCAACGTGTTAACTGCGGTTGGGACATAATGCATTTTTTTGACACTTTTATTTTAAAAGTAAAGGAACAAAATCCTATTAACAAACAGACACAAAGTAGCACAAGAATAGTACAATCAAAACTGAATTGCAGACAAGGTGACAGGGAAGCAACAATGGTTCTTGCACTACACATTGATAACTTCGAAGTGTATACTCAGGAAAATAGATATAGATATGCAAAATTGATCAAACACATAATCATCAACTATTCCTTACAACAAAGTGACCTGTCAGTAGTACAACTATGTTAGATATGCTGCATATACATACATACATACATACATACATACATAATTACCCCTTCCTTCCTTTCTTTATATAATTTCAAAAAAAATTTTAAAGTATAAAAGAGAAAGAACTACATCAACAAAAAGAGAGGAAAGCATTAACAAGGAGACACAAAGTAGCACAAAAACAGTATAATCAAAATTGAATTATAGATAAAGTAATAGGAAATCAACAATAGTTGTTGCATTGCATATTGATAACTCCAGAGTGTATGCTCAAGAAAACACATATAGACATACAAGATTGATCAAACAACCAGTTATCAACTATTCCTTACCATAAAGTGACATAGGACAATAGTAGAACCATGTTAGCCATCCTGCACATATGTACATACATACATACATACATACATACATACGTATTTGCCTCTTTCTTTTTTCCTTTCCCTCATCCCATCTGTTCTTTACTTTTGAACAGATTTCCTTCATGCCTCTTAGTTTATATTCCCACCTCAGGTTCTTACACTAGTGACACAGTACGTTGCTTGCGCATTTACCTCTCATACATTTCACTTATGAGTACGGTGTCTAATAGTGACCATTTGCCTACAAAGGCCCCAAATCTGTACATCTTTATAGCTGAGTAATATTCCATTATATAAAAATGCCACAGTTTTTTAATCCAGTCCTCTGTGGATGGATATTTGGGTTGCTTCCATAATTTAGCTATTAACAAATTGCACTGCTGTAAACATGGATGCACATACATCACAGTGATATGATGTTTTCAGATTTTCTGGGAAAATATCCAGAAGGGGAATAGCTGGTTTGAATGGAATCTCTAGACCTAGTTTGCTGAGAAATCTCCAAACTGCTCTCCACAGTGGTTTCACCAGTCTGCAATCCCACCAGCAGTGCAGTAGAGTCCCTATTTCTCCGCAGCCTTGCCAGCATTTGATATTGTATGATTTCTTAATACTGGCCAGTCTTACTGGGGTGAGATGAAATCTCAATGTTGTTTTTATTTGCGTTTCTCAAAAAACTAAAGATGTGGAACATTTTCTCATATATTTATTTTCCATTTGTGTTTCTTCATCTGAGAAGTGTGTATTCATCTCAGATGCCCATTTCTGGATTGGGTCTTTGAATTTTCACAGGTACATGTTTTTTAATTCTTTGTATGTTCTAGATAGAAGACCTTTGTCTGAGGGACAGCCAGCTAGTATTTTTTCCCAATTTGTGGGTTTTCTTTTTACTTTGCAGCTGATTTCTTTAGATGCGCAAAAACTTTTCAGTAAAATGAGGTCCCAGTTATTGATTCTTTGAAGTGTTTCCCTTGTAGTTTCATTTTTGTTCATGAACTCTCTGCCTACTCCTATGTCTTCAACATTTTTACCTACTTTCTCTTCCAATAGATTTAGAGTTTCTGTTTTAATATTGAGGTCTGTGATCCATTTTGACCTGAGTTTGGTGCATGGTGATAGATTTGGGCCTATTTTCAGTTTTTGGCAAGAGGCAAGCCAGTTTTTCCAGCACCATTTATTAAACAGGCCATCTTTTTTCCAGTGAGTTTGTTTGGCCCCTTTGTCAAATATTAGGTGGCTGAGTGAATTTTTCGTTGTGGTTGTATCTTTCAGTCTGTTCCATTGATCCTTAGGTCTGTTTTTTAGCCAGTACCAGGTTGATTTTATTACAGTAGCTTTGTAGTATAATTTCACGTCAGGGATTGTGATTCCACATGACTTGCCCTTGTTTGCTAGGATTGCTTTTGCTATTCTGGGTCTTTTGTGGTTCCAGATGAATTTGAGGCATATTTTCTCTAGATCTGTGAGGTATGTTAACGGTAGTTTGATGGGAATTGCATTGAATCTGTACAACAGTTTTGGTAGTATGGCCACTTTCACAATGTTGGTTCTTCCTATCCATGAGCAGGGAATGTTTTTCAATTTATTGAAATCCTCTTCAATCTCTTTTTTCAAAGTACTGTAGTTTTCACTGAATAAATCTTTCACATTATTTGTTAGACTGATTCTTAAATATTTCCATTTCTTGGATGCTATTGTAAAAAGTATGGTTTCCTCAATTTCTCTCTGTCTGTTTGTTGTTCGTGTATAGGAATGCTATTGATTTTTGGGTGTTGACTTTGTATCCAGCTACTCTGCTGAATTTGTCAATTAATTCCAGGAGTTTTCTTGTGGAGTTTTTGGGGTTTTCCATGCATAGTATCATGTCATCTGCAAATAGTGATAGTTTGACTTCTTCCTTTCCTATCCTTATTCCTTTTATTTCTCTCTCTTGTATAATTGCTCTGGCTAATGTTTCCAGAACTATGTGGAATAGGAGTGGTGACAGTGAACACCCTTGTCTTGTTCCTGACTTTAAAGTGAAAGTTTTCAGTTTTTGTCCATTTAGTATGATGTCGGCTGTTGGATTGTCATAGATGGCTTTGAACAGATTGAGGTAGAGCCCATCTATTCCTGTTTTTTCTAGGGTTTTTAACATGAATGCATGTTGGACTTTACCAAAAGCTTTTTCAGCATCTATTGAGATGATCATGTGGTTTTTGTCTTTGGCTTTATTGATATGATGCATTACATTAATTGATTTGTGAATATTGAACCATCCCGGCATTCCTGGAATAAATCCAACCTGGTCATGGTGTATAATTTTCCTTATGATTTGCTGCATTCTATTTGCTAGTATTTTGTTGAGTATCTTTGCATCTATGTTCATTAGAGAGATTGGCCTATAGTTCTCTTTCTTGGTGGGGTCCTTCTCTGGTTTTGGTATCAGTATAATACTTGCCTCCCGAAATGTGTTAGAGAGAGTTGCTTCCTTTTCGATTTCATTGAAGAGTTTGAGGAGTGTTGGCATTAAATCTTCTCTGAAGGTTTTATAGAATTCTGCTGTGAATCCATCAGGGCCTGGGCTTTTCTTTGTTGGTAAGATTTTAATGACATTTTCAATCTCATGAATTGGTATTGGGTTGTTCAGGATTTTTGAGTCTTTCTGATTCAATTTTGGTAATTTGTACATTTCTAGGAATCTGTCCATTTCTTGTGAATTTTCTATCCTATCGGAGTAAAGATTTTCAAAGTAGGCATTAATGATCTTTTGTATTTCTTTTGGATCTGTAGTGACTTCCTCTTTTTCATTTCTTATTGCATGAATTTGAGATCTTTCCCTTCTTTTTTTGATAAGGTTGGCTAGGGGTTTATCAATTTTATTTACTCTTTCGAAGAACCAACTTTTTGATTCACTAATTTTTTGTAGAGTTTTCTTCA
>PVLD010034851.1:0-12308 GCA_004027595.1 Dinomys branickii | reverse complement strand
AGGGACAGAGAAACTTTCTCATAGCTTAGCTTTTCCACCTAGCTCTCAGCACCAGCCTGTGCATGAGGCAACACAATTGGATGGGAGGTTCAGTTCCCCATTTTGTTGTCTCTCCCTAGATCCACCTCTAGTGACTGCTCTGGTGGTGCTGAAGTTGCGGCTGCCCACCACCCTCCACAGGTCTGCATCCAGCCAGGAACCACTCACTCAGAACTCTCCAGCCTGCTTGTGCATCTTCTGCACTTTATCTGTATTATTGACTGAGATTATGCTTGGGTAGGAGCCCGAGTAACTGCTGTATCGATATTAAGACATCTTCTCTACTTTATCTCCTGCATCATCAAAACAGAGTGTCAAGGTATAAATCTGTGATAGAAGTATTGTAGAGACTGAAATTGTGGTGCAGGTACTTAATTGAGCCTTCTCTGTTAACCTTTTACCATGACTGGGGCAGAAGTTGAGCATGGTGCCCAGGCCAAGCCTGAAAAAAAGCCTGTGGAAGAGGGCATGGGAGGGACTGAGCAAGAGAATGAAGTCCCTATGGTGGTCAGACCCAAGGTTAGACCCCAGACCCATGTAACTCCTGAAGCAAAGTCTAAAACCGAGTCCAAGTCTGTGCCTGGAGCAAGGCCCAAAACTGAATCCCCAGCAGTGGCTGGGGCAAGACCCAAAAGTGATGGGAGGGTGGTAGGTGGTGCACGCCCTAAGACTGACGCCAAGGCAATCCCTGGGGCAAGGCCTAAAGATGATGCTCTGGCATGGTCCCAGACTGAGTTTGGGGCTGAGGCATTATCTCAGTCAGATGGAGCATCCCAGTCTGATGCTGACATCTGGCCACTGGTTGGTATTGAGTCTGGGTCATTTGCTAAATCCAAAGGCTTGTCTATAGATGGGGAACTCGTTGATGTGGATGCTGAATCCTTTTCTGGCCTTCAGGTCCAGACACTAGTCCAACCATGGTATGTAAAAGGGCAGGAGACTAACGGGGGTTCTTGGTGCTATCCCACGACCAGAACCATAGAGCAAGTCTCTAATGAATCTGGATTTTGGTCAGCAGATGAGACCTCTGGTGTGTCGTCTTTGTGGGCTAGAGAAGAGACTAGTATCAGATCATGGCCCAGGGAAGAAGCTAATACCAGGTCCAGGCACAGGGCTAAACATCAGACTAATCCCAGGTCCAGGCCCAGATCCAAGCAAGAAACCTATTTTGATTCTTGGTCTGGGTCTGAGGATGAGGCAGGCAACCCATTCTGCTTTTGGGCTGGGGAAAATACCAATAACTTGTTCAGGTCCAGAGTGAGGGAAGAGACAAATACCAGGTCCAAACTCAGAACAAAGAGAGAGGACTGTTTTGAATCTGAGTCTGAAGATGAGTTCTTTAAGAAGTCCTGGTTTTTACCTGGAGAAGAGGCCAATAGTAGATTCCAGCCCCAAGAAAAAGAAGAGCCTAATGACATCTTGAAACCTAGGGCCCAGAAAGATGTTAAAAACAGTGATAGAGCTGAACAAGAGCCCAAGTATGAGGAAGAAGCCATTATTGGGTCCTGGTTCTGGGCAGAAAAAGAGGCCAGTTTGGAGGCTAGAGCTTCAGGAATTTGTGAATCTGAGTCAGGGGCTGAGGAGGGAGCCATTGGTGGATCATTGTTCTGGACTGAAGAAAAGTCCAGTTTGGGGGCTGTGGCCAGGGAAGAAGCCAGACCTGAGTCTGAAGAAGAGGCCATATTTGGGTCCTGGTTCTGGGATAGAGATGAGGCCTGCTTTGATCTGAATCCTAGTCCTGTGTACAGGGTCAAATGCAGGTTTGGAGATTCAGTGGAGGAAGAACCTAAGGTATCATCCAGGCCGCAATCCTGGGATGAGGTCACTGTTCGTTTCAAACGTCCCTGTCGTGCGCTTGGCTTCCCACCCTTAACCTCTTTTAGAATTCCTGAAAGGTCTTATGAAGCAGTTGAAGCAAAGCCTAAGAACCTGGAACTTAGCCCAGAAGGGGATGAGGAAGATTTTTTGTTTGAACCTGATCAGCTTGACTCTGTGTTCCCATTTCAATATGATCCTTCCTACCGGTCAGTCCAAGAAATTCGTGAGCATCTTAAGATCAAGGAGAGTGCAGACCCTGAGAATTGGGCTTGTAGCTGCATACAATGTGAGCTTAAAATTGGGGCTGGAGATTTTGAAGAACTCCTTCTATTAATGGACAGAATTCAGGATCCTTTTATTCAAGAAATCTCTAAAATTGCAATGGGTATGAGAAGTGCTTCTCAATTTACCCGAGATTTCATTCGGGATTCAGGTGTTGTCTCTCTCATTGAAACATTGCTGAATTATCCGTCCTCCCGTGTTAGGACAAGTTTCTTGGAAAACATGGTTCACATGGCTCCGCCATATCCAAATCTAAATATGATTGAGACATTCATATGCCAAGTGTGTGAGGAAACCCTTTCTCATGATGTGGATTCCCTTGAGCAGCTGACTGGAATAATGATGCTTAGACACCTCACTATGACTACTGACTATCACACACTGATTGCCAATTATATGTCTGGGTTTCTTTCCCTATTAAGCACAGGCAATGCAAGAACAAAGTTTCATATCCTGAAAATGATGTTGAATTTGTCTGAAAATCTTAAGGTGGCAAAAAAACTATTCAGTGCCAAAGCTCTGTCAGTATTCGTGGGTCTTTTTAACATAGAAGAGACAAATGATAACATTCAGATTGTTATTAAAATGTTTCAGAATATCAGTAATATTGTAAGAAGTGGGGCATTGGCCTTCATTGATGATGATTTCAGTCTTGAGCCACTTATTTCTGCATTCCATGAATTTGAGGAGTTGGCAAAGCAACTTCAAGTCCAAATAGACAATCAGAATGATCCTGAGGTGGGACAACAGAGTTAATGTGGTTAACCACCTGCTGCTGATCAGCCTTATGTTCCCAAAGAACCCTGAATAGTGCTTTAGTGTTCACAGTCTGGTTTTGTGTTGTAACTTATATTTTTAATGCTACTGTTAACTTGTTGAACTCTTGTTTTAAGCTGGATCATTTTGTGGATGCCAAATGAATATTAGAACTGAGAACATATTAATGTTGATATTTGTCTTGCTGTGCAGATTGTGAAATTTTTTGATGTTGAGCTTCCAGTGAACTGAGTCATCTGAGTAAGCTATCCTGCTATTCACTGTTTAAACGTGTAGTTCTCTACTTGAGTCTATGTTTTCAATAAAGTTTGATGCTAAAATAGGCACAAATGACCCTTCTTCACTTTAAACATGAGGTATGGATACACTGTGCACACTTATAGCCACAAGTAATTGGTGTGTGGGCTGGGGATATAGCTCAGTGGGATAAGCGCCTGCCTAGCAAGCGCAGGGTCCTGAGTTTGATCCCCAGTACCGCCAAAAATAAATAAATAAATAAAAACACAAGTAATTGGTGTGATGAACATATATGCTAGAAAATTCCATTCTTAGATTTTAAGGGAGTGATTGCTGAACTGTAGTACTATAGGAATGCTGCAGAGAAGAGGGATCCACTTAAATTGGTCACCAAAGGATATTCGGAAAGGAGAAATCTTCCTTGAAAGTGGGCCGTGGTGGTATGAAGAAAAGCATGTAATTAGAAAGTATGTTACAGTAGCATAAATGTGCCCAGTATGTTTGAAATAGGTTGGAGTTTAGGGAGTGATACATTTGGAAAGTCGGAATGAAGTCCATTTAAGGGAGCTAAGCAAGCCAATTCTGCATGTTTTACAATTTAAAGTACAGGTGTTGTATCAATGCCACCTAGAAGGTTAAAGAAAGACTTCCATTAAATGGACTTGATAGGATTTCATTTATGATCCTAGTTACGGAAATACCATGCAGCCATTGAAATAATCATATGTAAGTTGATGTATTGACATGAAATGACATGTGCAGTATTACATTTAGTGAAACAGAAGAATATGGCATCTATGAACAATTAGACCCTATTTTTAAAATGTGCATAACTACAATTTCTATGCAACTTCAATGTCTTTCTAAATAATATATTCTGCAGTGCAGAATTAAATTGACATATACTAAAATTTTTCTGAGATGGACATTGAAGAAATATGTAATATGCATACATCTAATGTCTCAAGTTCTGGTTGGGCAGGCTGGAAAGGCTACAGTTGTACAAATGAATAAATTATAAGTTGTAAAAAAGAATTTTAAGTTGAAATCATTTAGAAAATTTGTACATGGGTGAGATTTGAGAAAAAACTAAAATGATTTAAAGAAAAACATTAAGTTTCTACTAGTCTGTTGATACTATAATGGCAACTTTTTCACATGATTATTACATTCAAATAATCATAACATTTCCTTTTTAGATGGCAAAGTTCTGGAACTAGACAGGGATAATAGTTGTACAACACTGAAAATGTACTTAATGTCACTGAATTGTACAAAATGGTAAGTTTATGCTGAAATGTACTTTATCACAATTAAAAAAATACCATACACCCAGGAGAATTTTAGAAGTCAGGGATAAAATTGAAGAGGGATTCCAAACTTATGAGAAATACAAATATTTTACTTTTAGACCTGAGAAAAGTGTTATGTCTTTTTTTGTCTGAGGATGCTGTATGTTTTTAAAATGATATAATTATGACTCATGTAAATTACAAGTGAACATTAAAGATTATCAACACTGAACAACTAGCATCAAGAAAATAATTAGATATAGATGTCTATTCAAAATACAAAATATAAAGATATAAAATATATGTCAAATTTCACACTTAGGCAATTAAATGTTAGAATAACCTTGCTGAGTTAAATATCAAACTGGAATATCTCACAGGGCAATATATTGTAACAATTAGTGTTATATAAACACTAAATGGACAAATAATTTACAAATTACAAGTTAAAATCAGCCACTACCCAGATGGAAAATAAATTAGTAAAAGTGAGCCCCAGCACTGCCCTAAAATACCCAGTAATCTGTGTTGACTTCTCCAAATTATTATATTGTTTTCCTGATGGTGCAATGTGATGTTTTTCTACATGAGTCTACTATATGAAGGTTAAATGAAGTAAGGCAAAGTGGAAGTTTAGATTCCCTTTTAAAATCACCAGTGTTAACAGTGGTCATCCTGGTGGAGAAAATTTAATTTGACTGTTTTGCTTATTGATATTTTTCACAGCAGATCATGTGTGTGAAGAGTCTGCAGTCCAACCTGCAGAGCAGCTGGTACAGCCTAGCTCACTGCGCCATCGTATGAGACTGAAACTGATGGTGGGTGATGTGACTAGGCGCTCGCTTGGGCTGCAGAAAGGTGTGTTTACCTGTATGGAGAAGGGACAGGACAGACATACCTGACAGTTGAGACAGGTGGATAGAGTGGCAGGATGTTCAGGTGAGTAGGTATCCCAACATGCTACATGAGCTTGAAAACTGATTTTTAGGTGACCAGAATTTCAGCATTCTTTGGTAGAGAAAAACACCTCAGGCAATAACAGTTATCTTAGCCAGATCTGTCTTTTGTCCAGGAGCTTGAGAACTGGACAGCTATCCTGAGGGAAACATTCGTGCAGAGGATCAACGGTTGCTATGGAAGGAGGTGGGTATGAGGCTGGGAAATACCATCCCATAGTGCATGGCTGCTAAGATTAGAAGATGGTGCTTGAAGTGCCTTGGGCATTCACACTTGCTCTGGCCATATAAGCAGCCTCAGCATTTATCGCTAAGCTTGCCATTTACCTCTGGTTCTGTGTTGGGGAGAGGATATGAATGGAGTGTAGGCACCAGGACCCCAGAGGGGAAATCGTGAAGTAACAAACTGTAAACACCTATGGCTCTGGATCTGGAAAGACGGGTGGAGATGGTAACTACTCTCCCATCCTGTAGGCACTCTCTGTTGTTTGTCTTCCTTAATGAGAGTATGTGGGCAGTAGAGATGGCTGAGACTGGCTCAAATCTGAGGGAAGGGTGGTGGAATGAGAGGAGAACTCATGCTCTAGGATTCCTGCTGGCTAAGTATGCAGCTAGTCAACCTCAACTTGTGCAGATATAGGAAAGGGAAGAGACACACAAGAGGAGGGAACCTAGATGCTTTGGGATTTTCATGTAGGATTTTTCATTGCAATATTCCAACCTTCTCAACTTTAAGAGGATTCTTGGATGTCAGTGCCTTGCAGCAGCTCCTTCCCATTTATGAACACAGAGTTGCTAAATCATGTGAAATTAACCGCCCCTGCTGTTGTGTGCCAGGCAGGAGGGTCTTTCTGTGACCACTTACAGAAAGTGCTTCATGGATGACCTCACAGATTCCCCTCTGCATACCCTATGTTTCCTTATGTTTTGCTCTCATCCCACTTCTCTTCCTCTGGTCCCATCTTAGCAGCTTCTTCATAGATTTTTGTGCTCTTTCTAAGCCCTCCTAGGCATCCCAAGTAACAAGTGAAAGAAATTTTTTTCACAGCACTTCTGACACAGAGTATGTGGGGGTTCGTACCAAGTAATTCTCTGAGGGTATCAACTAGATGTCTTATATTGGTTTCCATCCTGACACTGAGACAGTAAGGTAGGGTAAGGCTAAAACTGGCTAAGAGACATGACAAGGTCCTAGAACACTTGCACAGAACAGTTTACAAAGCCTTGCATGTGAACTTCTTGTGAAAACTTCAGCAGGTTTTCAGTAGGATTGCCTACAGCCGAGGAGCCTGAAGAGTGGGTGATACAAAAAGGACAGTCCACATCAAGTTTTTGGCACAATGTTCACTGTGTTCACTCTAGCATGGTAGCCCACTCTCACACTGTAGGGTATACTTCTTTCCTACTTTTATTTGGCCCAAACTCTGCAGAACCCATTTCTCTTCTTACATTTAATAACACTTAATTACCATTTGTGGGCATATTGATCAATTCTTTGCTCAGGACAGAAAGAACCTAGAAAACACCTCCACAAAGAGACTCTAGCTCCCCCAAAGCCAGGCAAAAACACTACTCATAGGGCAGACCCATCATGTTAGGGATTCTGTCCCACAGATTTATCCCCCACTGTAGATGATGATCAGAAGTAGTGAATCTTTAGGTCACTCACACTTCTTGGTTACTAATCAAGACTTCCTACAACCCTCCTAAGCTTCAATAATTGTTCCAAAGGCTCGTAGAAATTAAACACTTTACAAACTATTACTGGTCATTATAAAAGATAAATGGTGTAAGTGAAAGCAGATGGGCCTACATAGGGCAAGGTCTGAAATAGGTCTAAGTGTAGGACCTGCTGTCTGTGGAGTTGGGATGGTCTACCTTCTGAGCAGATGAGTACATTCATCAACCCAGAATATTTCTAATTCAATCACTTGGGGTTTTTTATAGAAGTGTCATTCATAAGTATGATTGATTAAATCATTGGCCATTGGTGATTGACAATCTGCTGCCCCTCTCCTGTCCCTAAAGGACAGGGGTGGCACAAAGACTCCAAACCCTCTAATCATGCCTTGGTCTTTCTGGTGACCAGACTGATCTGGAAGCTACCTAGGGGACCCAGTCAGAGATTCCAAAGGCCCAGAGTCCTTAGAAGTTCTTGTGTTGGAAACCAGGAGACTAAAACCAAGTATTATGACAAAAGATGTTCCTAGTATACCTATTACTAAGGAAGTAAGAGTTTTAGGAGCTCTGTGGCAGGAGAAAAATGGTATCTGACTCTTTTGCTATTTTATTTTTACTTTTGATACATGATAGATAGTTTTATATATTTATTATATATATTATATACATATATATATATATATATATATATATATATATAAAATCAGGGTAGGTAATTAACATTTCTATCTCTTCAAGCATTTGTTATTTTCTACCCTCTACTCCAAAATTCTGGTTTCATAAGCACTGGGATCAATGCTCACTTTCTGGGTTTTTCATTCAAGCTCTGTTGTCTCTTGTGTGTGTCTTCTAAAGTTTGACAGAAAGAGACCTCAAGCATGGTGTAGCATAGTAAAGAATATATCTACTCTTTCTCCCTAGTTCATGACAGAACTTCAAAAAACATTGAAATGTCCTTAAGTGATAGGAGTTTCTTTGTCATGCTAATGAAATGACTTATAGTAGGCTCCTAGGTAACTTCAGGATGTGAGCTGGTTATCAGAAGAAAAGATCATGTGATTAGAAGGTTGGAATTTGGGGCCAGCCCAACCTCCAGGGAGGATAGTGGGACTGAGTATTGAGTTCAGTCAACATAGCCAATGACTTAAGAAATTATACCTAAGTAATGAAGCCTCCCATAAAAACTCTGAACCTGAAAGCTAGGTGGAACTTTCTGATTGGAACACACACAGTTGTCCAGGGAAAATGGTGTGCTCTAACTCCACAGGTAGAAAGCATGGAAACTGGGGCTAGCACCCTTCCACGCTATGTCCTACATATACCTTTATAACAAAACTATAAACTAAACACAATAGCTTTCCTGAGTTTTTTTACTTGTTCTAGTGAATTATGACCCCTGATGATGTGGGAACCCTTATATTGGTAAATCAGAAGTATGAGGGATCGCCTAAGAATTACGTTTAAATCTGAGAGCAGTAATTTTAATGATGGTGCTTTAAATCTATAGAGTCCGATGCTAACTCCGGGTAGTTGGTGTCAAAGAATTGATGTCAGAGCAGTGTTGTCACTGTCTATAGTTTTAACAACCATCTCCAAATTAATATATGTAACATCTACCTCTGATCCTATATATCATACATCAAGTTAAAATGAAGGACACAGAACCTACCAGAGTATTGTATATAAAAAAGCAGTATATGTCTCTGTGCTATGTACTTACAATTTAGGTGGTTTTAAAGTCTATCTATCTATTGTCTGTCTACCTACCTACCTATCTATCTATCCTTGTCATCATACTTTGAGCATGAAGTTTCTGTTGTATGTGAGTACTGGATTTATATTTGGGAAACTTCAAATTGTGGCCTGGTCAGATACTTCTTAGTTTCGTATATACTTTGAAGCAGATACTTAACCAGTTCATGCCTCTAGAATTATTCAGTCTCGGTAAAAACAAACAAACAAACATACAAACAGTAAACAGTATGAGTAGTGTGTGTGCAAATGTGTGCAAGTAAAAACATAATTGTCTGTGTTCTAATGACTCCTCATGTAGGACTCGTAGGGAAAGGATCACTTAATTTTTCCTAGGATATGTTTGAAATAAAAATCTCATCACTCACCAAGGCCTTTCTTCCCCCTTTTTGGATAAATGTTGTAGGTGTAATAAATACATCGGGGCCAGTTCAGATATCATCTGATCTAAAATGTTGCTGCCTGAGGGTAAAATAAGAGGATTTGTCATCTTCCTACTCATGAAAGAAAGGTATCTTCCCACAACACATGGACGGTTATCACCCACTGATCCTTGACCCTGCTCTCAATTTTAAAGAGCAGCCTTCATTGGTAGCTCATTTGTAAAGTATACAAGATTCCCTGTCAACATTTGCAAGACCTTGTGCCCTTTCATGCAGTTCTACCTTTCCATCTCCTTGCAACATAGTCTTCTAAGTCAAGGCCAAGACTATAATGAAATAATAATTTTAAGCAGGCATTTACTCTCAGCTACCTCATCTTACTATAGGCCTTGCTTCGTTTTGCATGCACCCAAGCCACAGCGGACTGTCCATTTCCCAAATATACAGAATGCTTTACTGTTGATGTGCCTTTTTGCATCCTCCTCACACAATTTGCACTATTCTTACAATTTTTTTTTTGCCAAGGAGAAACATATTCCTCTTTTAGGCTCAGATAAAATGGTGCAGTCTGTTTAAAGTCTTTCTGATACCCTCATTCTTAAACCTTGCCCCTTGATAGGAAGCAATTCCTGCATCTAGTGCTTCCCATTATTTTATTTATCCTTACTTTATTATTTTAGCAATCCTCTTTCCTTCTTTTTCCCGTGTGCCTGTGACCAAATTCATGGCCTCATGCATGGCACAGAATCAGTTTACCACTGAGAACATCTCTAACCCTTTATTTTAGCACTTGTTTCTTTACATCATATATTAAAATCTTATTGAATAACACAACTAGTGTTGAGGAACGGGTAGCATAGAGAAGGAAGCTTGGATTCTGAAAATATGATTCAAATCAATCTTCTTTACTTCCAAGCCTAAGACTTTTACTATTTCAGATGGGGAGAGGGAAATGGCAGAGCAGTGACTGCCAGCAACCACCTTCTCCAGGACAAAGTGTCTGGAGTCTGGGAAATAATAGCTTGGAGAGAACTGACATGAATGTCGGGTACACAGGAACCACGAGGGAACTGACAGAGGAAAAAAATAAGATTAAATGATACAGAAGAAATAGACCACTACAGAGGGGAGAGCAAGTGGCATTGAGAACAGTGGCTCAATAGCTGCCAGCTGGGAGCCAAAGTGAAAATAGCAACTTTTCTGCCCACAGAGAAACAGAGACCTGCACCAAGATCGGGGGAACTTATTGCAGTTGGAGACAGCAGAAAGAATGGGAGATACTGCTTCTTGAGAAGCTCTCCAGAGTCAACAGCTGGTGAGAGACTGGGGAACAAGCACCCAAGGACACAGTCCCGTGGAGCAGAAGCTGGTAGGTTTGCCATTATAGGAAAGGACTAGGTGTTTGAGCCTACGTCCCAGAACAGTTCCACAGTTACTTCACACAGCCAAGTTCCTGGAGTGGGTGAAAAAAGGACATCACAGGAGCCTGCCAGCAGGTGGAAGGTAGACTGATGGGAGTCCATTGAGGCAGGAGCTGGTGATCACAGACTTGGATCCTACTGTCAGAAGCCAGTACCACCTGAACTACCAGGACTATAAGCTCACATTAGCACCTTGTTCCCACTGCAAGCAGATCTCTTTACTCAGCAGAGTTCTGGGCTCAGACTGCCACCTTAGACTTTGGGCATGAACAAAGGCACCTGCCCTGAGCTCTGCTTCATAATTCATCTGAGGAAAAAAGCCATGTGTCTAAAACAATAGAAAATTTTCTTTTAGTATTCTTTATTTGATTGTATTATTTTTATTTATATTTTTACTCTTTGATATTTTCCTTCTATTCATTTCCCCCCACATATTTATTGCATTATTTTACACTTTGCTTTTATGAGAGTCTCTGTGTATGTGTTCTTTGCCTATTGTTACTTTTTTATCTCCCATTAGTTAATAGAGGGTAAGGGAATTCTCCCCTGTTCATTTATATCCTTCCCTGATTTTACCCATATCTCTTCACTTGACCTCTTTCTCCTGTGTTTTTTTCATTGTCAATTTTACTTTTCTTTCCTTTCCACCTTTACAGTTGTCTCCCTTAAACTTTTTCTCTAATATTCATACCAATCGTAGAATCTTATACCCCATTCCCATTTCCCACTACCAAGTTTGTACAGTTTCCTTTGTTAGCCTTTTCTAAATACATAAGCACATGCCCTTAATATCAGTAGGACTCTTTGATCCATTCTTATTTCCTTCTCATACCACAGAGCAGAGGACTTAATTATTTTCCTTTTTTTTTCTTCTCTCTGGGATTACCCAGTCCCCCAACCTCCTGAGCGTTAGATAACTGATTCTATAAAACTACTGTACAGTGCTGTTGTTTACCAGGAGAGGAGACACGGCCATCACATTTAGAACACATTAACTGTGAGTCAAGACTTGGGGTATAGTGCTTATGTGATAGTGATGGATACCTTCTCTGGGCTAAAGGGAGACCCAAAACAGGGGTCTTATGATATGTTGTTTCTCAACTAGACCTGATAGATTCCACTGCAGTGGATTAAACTGTTACTGCTGTAGATCAATTGATTTCATTGGAATAATCCTGATTCAGTAGAGAATTGAATGCCAGTGAACTTGCCTGCCAAACTTACTATCACATCCAAGGAGAGGAACAGCAAGAGTCCCTAACCCAAGAACTCAGACTTGATTAGAATGCATGCAACTTAGCAGAAAGAGGTCCTAAGTCTGGAGTATCTAATCTGTGTTTCAATCAGACATCTGCTTGGTTTAAGTTTTTGTGTTTATTTTATTTAGTAACATGTACTATATTATGTTTTTTTATGATTTAATGTGTTTATTAGGTTGCTAGTCATGTTTATTTGTCCATTGGGTATGATTTAAAAGATGTCTAGGTTTTCACCTTCCCTCAGTTCTTTATATAGTTTCCTCTGCTCAAGCCCTGAGATAATAGTATTTACATATTCTTTTATTCTTTTTCCAAACTTGGAAATTCCTCTTCCCAAGTTCTTAAATTCACCATACTTAGATCACTTATAGTCTCTCCTACCTGTGCTAATGTAATTCCTTGATCCTTCCCA
>PVLD010034850.1:0-12310 GCA_004027595.1 Dinomys branickii | reverse complement strand
GGGAAGGGAAGGGAAGGGAAGGGAAGGGAAGAAGGTAATCCCTGTATTTGGTTTCAGGAGATATCTAGGACCCTGGAATTCTTTACTGACCCCAGATGCTGTTGTAACATTAATACAAAGGTAAAAGAGTCTGAGACAGAAAATCCTACAGAAATACGTGTTGCCAATGCACTGCGTTGGTCCGGTATTGGAACTCTTTGATATATGAGGAGGGGCCAGGAGTGAAAGAGCTGAGACACTTTTGAAGTTGTGAAAGATCAGGGAGAGACCAAGGTTGATGGACGTGGATGAGTCCTTCCACTCCTGCCACCTGTCTCAGAGGGAAAAGCCCAGATGAGGGCGGGAGGGGAAGGGCAGGCGGAGCAGCCAGTGAGGCAGTTTTGGAGCCGGTGTGAGAGGCAGGTGGGGATAGGGGAGGAGAGGGCTCAGAAATGGGCAAAGGAGGGTAGAGGGAGGGAGGGTGGGCTGCTGACTGAGTTGGCTGGGTTGGGGTTGGGCCCACAGAGGGGCCGTATGGTCGCCTAAGGGACAGGTCGTTAAGCGGCTCCGGGGAAGGAAGGAGTTTGGGGAGGGTTGTCAGGGTGCTAGCATCGTGAGGTGAGGGTTTTGGCCAGGAGAATCAGCCAGGAGAATTGGTAAGGAGAATTGGCCAGGAGATTTTCCTGAGGGGTATAGGAAAGATAGAATTGAGGCTTGTTACACAGGGCAAAGAAAGCTTGGACATATATCAGAGTACCTCAGACCATTTATCATTGCGGCGACAGTAACTGTGTAAGTCCCGCAGGAAGCTGAAGTGGAGAGTACCCTCGGGTGGCCAAATAGACCCATTATCTAGTTTGTACTTGGCCAGGCAGTTTGGCAGAGGAAGGTGTGAGATCAGAGAGGCCGAGGGGGCCGTGGACAACAGACTTGACCGAGGCACTGGGAGAGTCGGGAGGGAGGAGGTGTAACTGTGAGAGAGAGGAGACAGCAGAGAATGAGGAGACAGAAGACCACTGTCGACCAAGAGAGGTCCCAAATGGGATGAGAGACCCAGGCCCCCGAGCGGATGTCTCCGGTCGGGGAGGGGGTCACGAGAAGGGCAAGAGACCCAGGCCCCCCAAGCAGACATCTCCGGTCGGGGAGGGGATCACAAGATGGGAAGGAGTGGCTCGACGTGTCGACATGACTTCGGGAGGGGGCCGCAGAGGCTGAGGCATGAAGCCGGGAGAATGAGCCGTCAGCGAGGTGCAACAGAGGGGTCTTCAGGGAGAGAAGAAAAGAGGAAGGTGTAAGTCAGGGAGAGAAGAGCAAGGAGGAGGAAGGAGAAGAAGCCGACCAAGTGAGGATCAAATAGAAGGTTCCGCGAAGGACCTCGCTGTAAGAGGTCCGTAAAGGGAGAGAAAGGTGGCCAGTTGGCGTCGAAGGGGCTGGAGCGATCCTCAAATTAGTCGGTCACAGAAATGAACAAAGAGGGAGGCGAGGTGGATGGGAGAACAGGGGAAATGGGCATGGGGGGGAAAGGAGAAAGAGGACTTACAGTTAGCAGTGAGTGATGTGTGGGTGCAGAGGTCAGCAGTGTGGCAGGTCCAAGGCTCGTGGTCCGCTTCCGAGGTGGTCAGCCGTGGACCTGGGGAGGGGTCCCAGGTTGGGGGGATTTGGGCACCAAATGATAGAACCGAGACTCCACACAGAACCAGACCAGCCCTTCTGACACGAGAGAAGTCTTTATTGGGGGAGGGACAGAGTAGCAGGCTACCTAGCGGACCAAGGTAGCCCCGAGCTGAGGAAAGCGTGGGCCTTTAAGCTCTTTTTTCTGGCGGGGGTGGGGTGGGGTAAGGAGATGTCCCTGGGCCAGAACAAGCCGATCCCAGAGGGGCGGGGAGGGGCGTCCAGGCCAGAATAGCCCAAGTGGCATGGAAGGGCATCCAGGCCAGAATAGCTGAACGGCAGGAGTTGCCCAGGTCAGAACAACCCGAGCAGGTGAACTGCCAGAGCGAATGAGGGCGGGGATAGCTTCTGTGGCCGAGAGGCACTGAAGTGGAACAGGTAAGGGAACGACAGAAATATTGAGACTTAAAGTTTTCCCACGAGGGGGGCTGGCTACCTCGTGACTTATCACGGACCTCAGGGGGAGGCTCAGGAGTCCTGGAAACCTGGATGCTGTGATGTTTAACACCTGGAATGTGAAATCATCCCATTCAAGCAAAGACATGGAAGCTTTGTTGGGTTTCTGATTTTATTGTTCAATTTGAAAGCAACAAAAGGAAAAAAAGAGAAACACAGTGAAAAGAAAATGGAGGGAGAAAATCAAGAGGCCAGAAGTAGAAGCGAGTTTAGAGAGTTAGTTCAACTCCTCAGAGAAGAGAAGCTCAGATAACATGACCGTCTACATACTTGAAAATAAATTTAAAAAACACACATGGATCAGATTAAGAACAGACACTGGAAAGAGAGGCTGGGGAAGTGACCAGTCAGATCTCCCTGCAGCTGCTTTGGGGCGCATGGTAGCGAGGGGCAAAGAGAGCAGGGTGCTGGGTACCCACTTCCCCCATTACCCATCAGTGACATCATCTCTCCTCTGCTTCTGAACTTTGCTGATGGACCTGCAACCACCTGGACAGGACTCTGCACGGACGAGTCACCTCACTGGTCGCTGGTCGCTGGTCCCCAGCCACAGCTGGAGAGTTCCCATCATCCGGCTTCTTCACCCGCGTGCCGGTGGCTCCTGCTGATCGCTGCTAGTGATCTTCATTTCCTCACCCAAAGGTGACATTGGGTAGGTTTTCAGTTAGATGCAATGTGGGATTCAAAACTTATGAGTTGGGAGTAGGGGCTGGGGATATAGCTCAGTGGAATAAGTGCTTGCCTAGCAAGCGCAGGGTCCTGAGTTCGATCCCCAGTACCGCAAAAAAAAAACTTATGAGTTAACTTTTCACTCTATTACATTAAAACTCAGTGGTCTACCCAGCACTTTGAATGGATTCATTATAAGAGCATGAATGTTTTGTTTTGTGGTACTGGATATTGAACACAAAGCCTTTTCACGGTGCTATAGTCTCAGCCTTCTTTGTTTTTACTCTGAGAGAAGCTCTTGCTGTGGATGAGCTTGACCTTGCAACCCTCCTGCCTCAGCCACCAAGAGTCCTGGGGCTGTAGGTATGTGCCACTGTTCCCACATTTGTGCAAGAATTTTTTTAGGGAGAGGGCTCTTTTCCAGGCCTGTGAAAGGCAAGGACAGAAGCAGCAGTGGCTTTGCAGAAGTCTGGCTGCAGAGCAGACCCAGCAGACCTCAGCAGACTCTGAAGCCAAGAAAGTCTTTCAGAGCTGCCCTGAGTGGGTGTGGTAGATAGGGTAGAGTTTCAACCTGATTGGCTTGGGACCCGCCCAGGGGACAGTGGAGTGGACTCCTAGGTGTGTCGGGACGGGACCTGGAGCTGTGGCCATGAGGTCCATGTCTGGTCCCTGGTCCCTGGTCCCTACCCTTGCTCAGCTTCCTGGCCACCATGAACCAACAGCTTTGCCCCACCACACCTCCCGCTATGCTTCTGCTGCTGCTTTGGATCCAGAAGACTGTGAATGAAGTTAAACATTTCTACCTTTTATTTCACGAGTGTCGGGTATCGTGTGCAGCAGCAGGAAAACCGGACTTGGGTGACTTGGTTATAATATCTCTGTCTTGGTCAGACACTGGGAATGGGGCACCAGCGAGGGGCATGGCTGGCTGAGGGGTTCCCAAGGGGCTCACAGCTGCAGACCACCTTGTGCGGGACAACAGGGTCTTCACTGAAGGATTCTGGGCGGCACAGCCCCGTGTGCCCAGGTGTGACCATCCAAGTGAATTCCCCTCGTGGAGCCTGATTTTCTCACTGCTGAATTCACTCCTGGGGCAGCGGAAGGACGGATGAGTGCAACCCTCCACGCTTAGCTCGTTCCCTGTGGATTCTGGCTTCCCGCGGTCGCACAGAGGGGCCATACCGAGGCGGGGCCCCAGCCCCCGTCCCCACTGTTGTCCCCATGTGTCCCCACTCTGTTTGCTGGATCCTGTCCACGTGGCCCTAACAAATGAGGCTTCAAAGGCAGCTGGGCATCCTGGCAGCCTCGCTGCTGAGGCCTCTCACTGAAAGTTTATTTGCACTGAAGATATTCCACCCTCAAAATCAGACTTCTGAATGGATCCTTCCAGCTCAGAGGCTTACTGGCATCGTTGGACTCCACTTCAAAGCCTTCTTGTGCTTCCAAGGGGTCCCTAGGTTCCCTGGGACCTGAATAAATATTCTCTGTGCTTGCACAAAAGCCTGGGAGAATGGCTCGTTACTCCACACAATAGGAGATTTAATCTGCAAGTCACCTTGAAGTGACAGCTCCACTTGGAGACACAATACAGATCGAGTTGCCTCTCCAGGGATGCCCAAATCAGCAGGAGGCTGAGGGTGGCTCTGGCTAGCACTAGGCTAGACACTCCTCCCTGGATGATTTAGTGCATGCAGCTGCCCATGTCCTGTGCCCGCGCCTGCATCCTGCATGCCAAAACCAGAGCAAGCATTTGAAATACTCCCAGGAAGGTGTGGCACCTGGGAAACTCCTGAGTCTCTCAGGACTCCACTGCACCCCCTGAACCTCACCCTCCATCGCCTTCTCACCTCTAACACACATCCTGCCCCAGCAAAATGCCCGCACTGCTCCCTCCAACCCACCAGTCACACTGCCCACGTCACCCTTGATCACCCGCACATCCCCCACAGCCTTTTCAGATCAGATCCATCCCCCAAGGACCTGCTCAGATCATCTCTTCCCAAACACTCCGATTAACCATTCTACTCCTGGCCTTTGGACTCTTTCTGTCCTGAATTACAAACATGTGATTGAAACATATAATGACTGTTTAAATTTTTTAAATTATTATAGAAAATGAGCACTGTCATGAACCTCCATCAGAGTCCTCCCCCTCACCCCAAACACACTGATCCCATCGTTCTTGCCACTTTCGGAAGCAGTTCTGGGAGTCCTCTTTCATCAGTGTCTTTACAAGGTAGGATCAAAAATACAGTGAATGCTGCTCCTGAGAGCCGTCCAGTGGGAAGTCAGGCTCATCACAACGTAGTGTGTCATCTACCTGTGTGACTTCTGGCTCTTCTCAAAGTCAAAATGAACACAAAAGAGAAAATGCGGGAACAGGTGCAGGACGTTGAGGCAGCCAGCCACAAGAGTGCCGCCGAAGACTCTTACAAAAGAGGACGCCTGAGACCACTTCAGAAAGTGGCAAGAGCACTGGGGTAAGTGTGTTCAAAGCAAGCAAGGTGGAGGATTTTGAAGGAAATTCATGGCAATGTGCATTTTATCATAATAAATTTTTAGATTTAAACATTTGCTGTGTATTTTGATCACACAGAGTGCATCCACGCCTTCTAACTGCAGGATCTCCATCTGTGGATTCAAAGAACTCTGGATCAAAACTATTCAGGGGGAAAAAATGTATCTGTACTGAACATTACAAAGATTTTTTTCTAAATGTCCCCTAAACAATACAGTATAATAGCTATTTACATAGCATTGACATTCTACTAGGTGTCAGAAGTAAAATCTAGAGGTAATTTAAAGTATACGGCCGGCTGCGCATAAGTTATACGCAAATACTATGCCATTTTACACAAAGGATTTGAGCACCTGGGGATTTTGGTACCCAGGGCTCATGCAGATGCCGAGGGACACCTGTGTTTGCCCCTACCCCTTACAGCTTGTTTATGCTCTTTCAGGTGTTCGCCTCTGCCACCTGAATTATTATCAACTCAGTGAAGCTCACTGAGGAGTCAGCATGTTCAGAAGTCTGAGCCAAGTCGGACATGCAAAGATAAACTAAGCAATTCTCCCCTCTCAAAGGAGCTGAGGCTGGAGCTACAGCCACCCCAGCTGTGCTCCCAAACAGGCTGACACTAACTTCAGAAGAGTCCCCAAGGAGAGGCCTCAAGAGACAGAGAAAAGCCCTCGCGTAGGAAATCCAGGAGGCCTCCTTTCCACTTGCAGCCTAAAGATAAATCCTGTCCAAAGGCCCTGAATAGATCTGAACCCCTCATACCTCTTGCATCTATACATGAACTCGCAGCTAAACACAGACATAAAAATCGGATACACCATGTGCCGGGCACTATGCTGGGCACATGACATACATTAAAATGTTTAGTCTTCATAGCTCTATGAGGTAGGTGCACCTATTAATCCCATGTTAGAGATAAGGAAACCAAATGTTAAGGAGGTAATGACTAGTCCAAGGTCACACACCCTCAGAAAATAGAAGAGCCCAGAATATGTTTGTCCTGAAGCTGCCCCCATGCACATATTGTCTGCACTAAAGATTTCACTACATGAATGGTAGCCTAATTTAATGTGTAAATAGACCAGCTGAGTCTCAGCCAATCGCAAGTGGCCCATTATGTTCAAAGAAGACAGACACAAACTATGACCAATCAGGTGGTCTCAATTCCTCACTTCCATTTCCTATACGTCACTGCCTGTATGCTGGCTATAAATACAACCTGCCCAGGTGGTTAAGCATGGTATTCTAAGACATTCTTAGTCTGGACCACTGCACAGTTTTAGAATCACAAATAAACCTAAGGAAAATCTACAAAAGTATACTTGTTGTGGTTTTCTCTTTTAACGTGCAGAAGTCAGGTGACTCTCCTAGACCCTCTGTGATTAATAACAATACTTGTACTCAGAATAGCAGCTAATGTTGCTGAGCTTAGTGGGGCCACTGTGCCACATATATTGTCTGGATTACTCATCAATACTGCCAAATAAGGCAACTGTGCCCATTTTACAGGTACACTAAGGCTTGGAGACATTAACTTGTTCCAGCTGTCACAGCTGATTAGCATCAGTTCCCAGGCAGCCTGAGGGCAGAGATGACCCTTTCAATTCCCACAGGATGACCCCTTCACCTCTGCTGTGCAGAAGTCACACTCTAGCTGGTACAGCTGCCTCTTAAAAGACTTCTGTGACCCCGAGTAAGCTCCTGAGCCCCCACCAGCCCGTCTCACACACCTTCTGTCCTCTCAAGAAGTGACCATCTTGCTCTCCTGACAGTCCATGCCGGTGCCTCCCGAGCCAGCTTCAGGCAGAGCCTAAGGGTGATGCCTCCCATGCCCCTCCCAGGAATGTGCAGGCTGCGGAGCACACTCAAGTCCCCACAGGGCAGCGGGCTGGACACAAGAGCCTGGGTTTCTATTATACACACACACACACACACACACACACACACACACACACAAGTTCTTTTGGGGCATCTTGAGTAAATCCCCTCCCCGCCCTTTCTGGCCCCTGATGATTTGTCTCTGAGAAGAGGGTTAAATGAAAAGACACCGAAAGGGCGTGTCCTTTCCAGAAACTCAGGAAACAAGAGCTATAATTATTCACAACTGTTCTTACTGACTCTGGGCCAAGATGCTCGAAAGATTCCCAGTTTCCTGTGGGACCCAGGGGCTGAATCAGGGAGGCTCTAGATGGATTGCGCCCTCCTACCCCAGTCTGGGCTCCTCTGTGCCTCCCCCTCCTCCCGCATCTGCAGGAGACCCGATCTCCATTTGGAAGGGGCGCTACACCGCGTCCCCCCTGTGCCCAGCCCTGAGGATCCTGTCTGGACGGAATCAGAGTGCTTAGAGGAGGCAGAGACTAATGCTCTGTCACGGTTCTTCTGCATACCTCATTCATCCTAATGGAGAGCTAATACGATATTTAAAAAGTTAATACTGCAATATGTATCTCAATTAGCTTGCTGCAGCGCCTCTGGAGTAGAGGCCTTGGGGTGTGTGAAAGCAGGTTTTGGGGCTCACCACAAAGGACAGGATCCCCAGTGAATCCCAAGAGGGTCCGAGGGAAGAAGGTGACCGGGCTCCAAGCTCAGAGGGGAGAGAGCTTGGTGCTGGAGCCCCTTCCCTCGTGAAAGACTCCTGGGCTTTTACTGCATTAGCAATGTGGCCTCAAGGTCCTCCTGTCCTTATGGGAAATGCATTTCTCAGCAAATTCTCCAGCCAGCATTTCTCAAAATGGCATTTTAATACCAGCAGCCTTCCAAGCAGGGCAGAGAGTGGCCCGATGGCCGTGCAGGGCCATGGGGGATCCTGGGTTTGTTCCTGTTCTGCCAGTAGGGAGAGGGGCAGGGGACAGGTTGGTTTGCCTGCAAGGGCACAAGGAACACTGGTCTCCTCTTTTAATGCACACGCATGTTCCTGCTTTGTTCTCCCATGGTCACTTACTCCAACCAAAGCTTCATCACTTAAACAAAAGGAAAAAAGCTGGAGAATTCCGGTGATAATGGCCTCACAAATGGTTTTGTGAAGTAATTATGCCATTAGGCCAAGCGCCCTCCACTTCACAGATTCTCTCTCTGTCTCTGTCTCTGTCTCTGTCTCTGTCTCTGTCTCTCTCTCTCTCTCACACACACACACACACACACACACACACACACAAGTTGGGCTGGGAGTTAAAGCGAACTCCCAGGAGCAGGAAAGATAGGGACCCCATCTGTGGGCACGAGACTTAGAGCTGGCTTTCTTAGCACCACTGTTGTCAAAGCAACCACCCCCATACGTGAATGTCACCTCCGGGCACATAGGCAAGCAGGACGCTAAGCCTGGATTCCCAAGGAAAACGCAGAACAGTCAGCCTTAGAAGAAAGCCTATCCAGATGCTGCCTCTGAGTACTTCCTGCTGTGCCACAAGACAGGGGGCCCCCACACCATCGACAGCCTCTCTGGCTGGCGTGACAAGAGGAGGCCCTGTGATGGTCACCCTCAGCCATGGTTAGTAGAGCCAAGCGCAGCGAGCTGTCATTCTCACAAACCCTACTGAATGGACGAGAAGGCGCAGACCTGCACAGCTGAGGGCCTGCTCTGGGGCTCCTGTGCTTTCTCTACTTGTATCTAATATCTACTTTACAGATGAGAAACTGAGATTCCAAAAACTGAAGTCACGGCCCAAAGTCACACAACTGGTGCCCGCACTGTCTAAGTTAATACACAGATCTGCTGACCCCCAGCTCAGTGATCTCTCCTTTTTGCACTGTCACTTGTAGCTTTGAGAGTGTCTCAATCACTTTCTCATTACTGGGACAAAATGCCCAACACCCACAATTGAAAGGAGAAGAAGTTTATTTTGGCTTATGGTTTCAGAAGTTTTAGTCCATGGTTGGCTGGATGAAACACAGAAACAGCATGATGACAGGGCCTAGGGGAGACAAGACATTCACTTCATGGTGACCAGGAAGCAGAGAGAGAAGGGAAGAACCAGGGACAACAATACACCCAATGACCTACCTCTTGCAACCAGGCCCCTCCTCCCCGCAGCACACTTCGCTGCTGCACTCACCAGTGGATGAATCCAGTGCATGGATATTGTGCTGACTTCATCAAATCATCCATGTCCACCCTTCTTCAGTGTCTCTGTGCCAGAATCCTTGGTGAATGGCTCTTATCCTCAAGGTTACCTCATTGTCAGAAATGGCTGCAGGAGCTCCAGCCCCCAAGCTCATATTCCAGGTAGAGAGAAAAGTGATGGAGGTAGTGGGGCAAAGGGGTTTTTAAAGCAGCTTTGGCCAGTTCTTACCCAATGGCTTCTATTTCAGTGTTATTGGCTCCCAAACAAAGGAGATTAAGAAAGTTTTTAGCCAGATGAAATCTATCTTCAAAACTGTAGAGTTTTGTTGGGGGCTAGGGATATAGCTCAGTGGCATAAACACCTGCCTGGCAAGTGCAAGGTCCTCAGTTCAATCCCTGATACTGCAAAAAAAAAAAAAAAAAAAAAGTAGTGTTTGTTACTAGAAAAGAAGTAACTGGACATTCGGTGGTATCTTAGCCCATCTGGGCTACCATAATAAATTGCCAGACACTGGGTGACTTACATAACAAACACTATACTGCTTATAGTTCTGGAGGCTGGAAGGTCTAAAACCAAGGTGCCCACAGATCTGGCATCAAGCAAGGTCCCAATTCCCAGCTTGTACATGGCTGTCTTCTTGCTATGTCCCCTCATGGCAGAAATAGAGAGCTCTCTGGGGTCTCATCCATAAGGTCAGGAGTCCCACCCACGAGGACTTCACCCTCACAAGCTTCCCCACCCCCACATGGTCCCCCAGAAAGCGTTATGCCGTGAGGGCAGCCCAGGTGGTCGTGGGCTTCACTGCTCTATACCCCCACCCTGCATGGCTCTCTTGATGAACATTAAATGAACAGATGCACAACTCCATGAGGGATCAAATTAATAAATGAGTGCAGGCCAGTACTGTCTTCAGGCTCAGACTGACTCAGGAAACAAGCTCTCCTCAAGCACCAGCCTCCCAGATTTGATTCCCAGTCCCTCCAGACCACGGACCATAAGGGTTGGGATGAAAGCCAGACAGAGACGCCCCCTCCTGATGTCAAGCAGTGAGATGTGTGGTTTAGGAAACTCTTGAGAGCTGCACGTTGTAGTACTTTGGTTTTTTGTTGGTGTAAAATTATGAATCTGTAGAATCAATGTATATAAAACAACGTGTCCGTGTACTGGTTGCTACAACACAGAAGTCGTGACCACTGGTGGATTAATTGGTTCACCAACAGGTTGATTTTGGTCAGTTGCCTTTCCAGACTTTAGCTCAGTACATAGGTACCCAACTACCTGCAGAAAACACACACACAAACTGGTTCACACTTAGAATCTCAGCACTTGGGAGGCTGAAGCAGGAGGATCCCCAAGAATTCAGAGCCAGCCTAAACTACATAGGAAGATCTTGTCTCAAAAAAAAAGGTCACACAGGGCTTCCTATTTCTCTGCTCAACTTTGCTTTTACCCAGAGATCTCATATTCCCAAGGGTTAAAAACACATCCCTATCAAGAGTTAATTCCTATCTGGATTTCTGTGCCCCATCTCCCCATAGATCCTAATGCAGGAGTTCTCACAAGACCCTGGAAGATGCATGTTTAATAAGAGATGGGAACTTCACTTTAAATGCTGTTGGAAAAACCTCTCGCCCCTTGGGCAACTCGTACAGACTTGATTTTTCTTCTCAGCCTTTTCGTTACCTTGAGGAGCAGCTCACATTCCAGGCAAGGCAGCCCACACTTGCTCTCTAGGGAAGGCCTGGGACATCCTGGTGTGGAGGGGGCTCTGAAAGAGCAGTGTCCCTGCTCAGGACACAGGCTGGAAGAATAGGCAGGCCTTGAGCAGGTCCTTCCTGAGCACAGAGCAGGTCCTGGGCCACTTTGGAAGGAAGAGGCAAGCCCCACTGGGTAGAGTATGGGGTTGGTGCTGCGGTTTAAGTGTCCACCAAAGTTCATGCATGGGAAACTTAATCCCTAGTGCACCTGTTGGCAGGCGGGACCTTTAAGAGGTGACACATGGATTAATGCTTTCCACCACTAGCTACTGCAGAAGCAGGGACTGTGACTCCTGTCTCTCTCTCTCACATGCACACTATCACCCTGATACCTCCCACTATGCCATGACATAGAAAGGAGCTCATTGCATCTCAGATTTGCCAGTCTCCAGGACCCCAAGCTGCATAGAAGATATCTCTGTGAGTAACGTGCTGATCTGTGGTCTCTGTCACACCCTCAGGAAACAGGCTAACACCAGCACCTTCCCCAAAGATGAGGCAAGAACCAGACCCAGAAGAATACAGAGTTTGGAATCAAGGGCAGGTACTGTGGGATACCAGGTGAACCAGGCTGGCTGCTTCCTTTTCCAAATGCTCATAGCTTGAATGAAAAATTTCTTGTCCTTCTGAGTGCCCCTAACTTGATGCAGGAATTCTCCTGTCCATCTGGAGCCACCTAATCTGGCTACTCTTCTCCACCAGTTGGAGAAAACCTCCCAGCTCTATGCACTAGGGCTCTCAGGCTGTTACATCTTTACGTGCTGGCCCTTGATCAGCTTCCCTTCCCTTGGGTGACTGATCCCAGCCTTCTGTTCTCTCTGGAAGGTGCTCAAATCTATCAGGTGCAATGCACCACAATACCCAAAAAGAGTGTTCACAACAGGCTCCTGTGGTGTGTTAGTGAGCTTTCTGTTTCTGTAACAAAATGCCTGAGATTATCAACATAAAAAGAGGAAAGGTATTTTTGGCTCATGCTCCAAGAAGTCCCAATGCGAGATGCGGGGAAGATGGCGACCAGGTGAGCAGCAAGGGAGCGAACCTCCTTAATAAACACCACCAGCTCGAGACAGACTTGGCGAGCGTGAATGCCGGGACCTCGGCTGGGAAGTTTAAACTGGGCGTATTTCTCTGAGATGCCGAGGGAGATGTGGTAGGGCGGACCAGGCTGCCGGGGCGAGACGTGGGAAAGCCCCAGACGC
>PVLD010034849.1:0-12314 GCA_004027595.1 Dinomys branickii | reverse complement strand
TTTTTTTGATAAGGTTGGCTAGGGGTTTATCAATTTTATTTACTCTTTCGAAGAACCAACTTTTTGATTCACTAATTTTTTGTAGAGTTTTCTTCATCTCTATTGCGTTAATTTCTTCCCTGAGTTTTATAATCTCCTCCCTTCTTTGGGCTCTTGGTTTGGCTTGTTGCTCTTTTTCTAAGAATTTGAGGTGTATCCAGAATCTTATTTTAGATCATTTTCTTATATTACCAAGGGGCATGTGGAGGCCCAGAGGGGAAAAGGAACTGGCCTGAGGGAGGAGGCCTCAAGTTAAAGACGAAACTCCTACTCCTCCATCCGGGATGGTAGGCATCCTTCTTCACCCAACAGACCAGGGCCATTAGAATGGGGACATTCATGGGCTCTCCTTTCTCCCTAGGAATTGCTATGTGACCACTCCAGGCAGAAATGAAGGGCTTTGGTCTGGTTAGAATCATTCAGACGTATCTGGAGGGAATTAACAGCAGCATAGGGAAATGCCACAGCCTTTCAGAAATCCTGGCCCCCATGAGTCAACAGGACAGCTCTGCTGTGGGGAGCCATACAGCTACCTGGGAACCCAAGTGCTTACGTTTGCCCAGAGATAGCTGTTCTGTCTCTGAGAAGTAACAGTGGCCACCACTGGATAAGCACAGACTGCAGTCCCAGGGATATGCATCTCACTAATTCACACAATAAACTTATGGAATAGGTGCTCCACGACCGCAGCAAACTGAGACACAGAGAAGCTAAGGAGCTTTCTCCAGGCCCCACCCTAGTCTGTGGGACTAGAACTTGAACCTGGATAGTGTGGCTCAGTGCCTGCGATGTTCCACACTGGTCTGCTGTCCCAACTCCTCTTGCCTGTGTCACCTTCCTCACTGATACATGCTGTGTAACTTCTGTGGCCTCGTGGTCTCCTGGTACACAGCCATGTATAAAAGTTCCTAGTCCTCTTCATGCGCACCATTTTCTGCTTCCTGTTTGGTGTGAGATATGGCGTACAAGTGGATTTCTCATTCCTCCATGGGAGAAGGTAGGGCATTGCCTGTGTCAGTGCAGGGTCTTGGGAAGACAGATTTCCTGCCTAAATCCCTACCTCAGAGCAGTGGCGGAGGCTCCCAGTGACTGGCAGTGGGCATGTGGGACAGGCGGGCTTCCTGCCCTTCTTTTGCATACAGACAGCTCCTAGTGGTGATAATGAGGTCAGATATGGTAACAAACTATTTTTCCAGAAATCTGTGTCTACTGTCCTAAGAGATCCCTAAGGTTGACACTAAGACTTAGAGGCTGATTTTAAACTTTTGGAAAAGCAGTTTTTCCAAATCTTCCCCACAGCTCTTGCCAAATGGATTCTCTTTGTAGATTAGTTTCAGTTTATTTCATTTTTATTTCTCATAGTTCTGTTTATCCTCATCTTGCCTTGTGGTGCTTTGTGCAAAGAGTCTCAATCAATTTTTTAGTTAAAAGGAGTGAAAAACTACCCAAAGACACATGAACTAATGATATTGCTCTTAATGTGAGAGTTGAACTACATATCGGTTACATTTAGATCAGTTAATATGAAAAATAATTGATTTAATATTTTGAAATTTATTTTTATACTAGAATTGTGGAATAGAAGGAAGTGGGAAGAAGAGAGATTTCTCAAACTGTACGGAGGAAGTAAGGTGCAAAGAGATGGACATTCTAGGCTCCTTCGAAGGCAGGGAAGGTCCCTTATCCTGAGGAGTGCCGTACAGAACGTTGCTTTACCTCCAGTTTTCCTGTATATGGTGCAATTTTACATCCTCAGATTTCTTAGCAGCCAAGGCTAAGATTTCAATATCACTTCATATTTGAGCTGATTTCTGAGAACACCAATGTCTGGTCTGTGCTTTCTCCCCTATGGAATATAACTTTTTTCCATTATTTCAGGTGTGTCTGCTACCTTTCCTTTGAGGTACATCATTCTATAGCTTGGATCATAGCTCTGAGTCACAGATTTGTGTCTGTGAAAGGCTGATGCACAATCTTATGTTGAAAGAATCAGATGGTTTAATGTATCATTTCAATTATATCTCTGTGTGTACAAGTTTTGTAGTAGAAACCAGAGAATTCTTGTTTTCATGAGTAATAAGGATTATTAATCTAGAGAAATAATAAACAAGAGCTCCTGGCCAGTTGTATCCATTTCAGAAGTATAAAGTTCTTGAGGACTCACCGCCCTGGCTTCTGTGAGGTCCGCGTTGCCTGAATGTTGGAGCCTGTGGTTCCCGATTCATATATTGAAGTGGGAGCCTTGATATGGAGGAGCATGGAAAAGGTGTTTTTGCCTGGTGGTTAGTTCATGAGGAAGAGGTTTTCACGAAGATTAGCAGCGTTAGCAAAGAGACCTCAGAAAACTTATTTGTTCCTCTTGCCATGTAAGGACACAGAAAAAGGATGGCCGTTTATGAGCTAGGAGGACATCCCTCACTAGACACTAAATCTTCTGGCATTTTGATTTTGGATTTACCAAATTTACAAACTACCAAATGTATGGCATACGGCTATAGCAGCTTGAATAGAGAAAGGCACAGGCCCATTTATTTCTTTTTAAAGAAAATTCATTGCTCTATACATGGTTCAAATTCATAGGCAGAATTTTCAAAGTAACCTTCATCATATTTCAGGCTAGATCTGATGCTTCATAGCCGCAATGCCCCCTGCTCTGTGAGGTGGTCTGCAAAGCTCCATGGAGAACTGGCCTATTGCTCTGGGCCAGAAAGTGGGTACATCATGAAATGGTACATCATGAAGACATATGGGCTCCCTCAGACTCAGCCTTGCTGCGCTTGTGCCCCTTGATTTTTTTGTTTTTTGTATCCTTGAAATGATTGGTGAAACTTGACGTGGGGTAAGTTCTTTGAGTTCCGAGAGTCTGTTTCAATAATGCAACCTTTTGTATTAGCTCATTACTTAATGGTGTTTCTTTGAGAATTAAATGATTTCACGCATATCAAATAATACAGTACTGGGCACATGTTAACTACTTCAATGTTTATTGTTGTCATTATCAGTCATAATTAGCCACAGCAGTAGTAGTAATAGTCGTAATAGAAAAGGTAGTAGCACTTGTAGCGCTGGTAGCAGTTGTAATTCATGTGGTTATTTATATTATACATATGCATGTCTACTTTATTATCTACAATAGCTGCTGATTGTAACTTTGTATTGAACTGTTGCCAACAATTGAAAACAACATAATGTAGGGATTAAATTATTATTTGACAAATGCTTATGGTTACCAGAGACTGTTTTAAGCTGATAAGACCCTAGAGGGGAAAAGTGAAAATTTAAAAAATGAACATATATTTCAGATGTTGATAGGTGAAATAAGAAAATAAGACAGGGTCACAGAAATAGAGGGTGTCAGGTGGAAGGTTTGGAATGGCGGAAAGCTGTGATTTGAGCTGAGGGTTAAAAATTGCTCTGATTGTATTTAATATTTTATCTTAGTCATACACACTTCTGGGTGTCCCTCTGACTGTCATCTTATGATTTCAGCAGCCAGTAAAGACTCACCCATGCTCCCCTCATTCATCATGCATCTGGAAAGCCTCATTTCCAAGATAGCGCCATTGTAGCATCTCAGGCCTTTTGCTGCTACTATTTCTAATATATACATAGGAGAAGCCACTAAAGAAATGAAACACACATTCACGTTTTCTGATGTATCTATTTTGAAGACTCACTGGTCTGAAGACTTAGGCATGTGGCTCTGGGTCTTCTATCCATTTGCATCAGGTGTAAGACTCAGCCTTCTGCTTCATGACCGCACCTGCCCTGGAGGATGGCATCATAGGCTTTCTCAGAAAGACTCTATGTAAAGTCTGTGCCATTCAGCTGAATTGAACTTCACTCTTCTTGCATTCAAGAAGTGTTCATTAGGTAATCACCAAGCACTAGTGATGGTGCTAGGCAAGTGATTGTTCTTGGCCTCTAGCAGATTTTTGATTTTGAGCCTCTAGAGGGGCTCAGATTAACAACAATGTAGTGTAAGAGTTTCTGTAACTGGCATTCGTGTAACTTGCTGTGAGAGCCCAGAGGAGTGAGTCACTGGCTGGGCTTGGGAATAGCAGAAGCCCTAAAGGAGGCAGTGTTCAGGCTGGAGGACAATCGCTGTTCCTTTGACAGAGGAGAAGGAGATGTTATGTTCTCCACTGTTAGAGGCAATGTCTTCTATGCCAAGATGTTATTACATTTCCGTGGGTTGGGGGAGAGCTGGCCACCTGCTTGCTTCTCTTTCCATCTCTCCCAGTGGTTACATCCACAGGAATTTCAACCTTTCTGCACAGACATGAGTAAAATGATGTGGTTAATCCTTGCTTGAATTTGTACCTGAAGAATTGAAGTAAAATGCCTAAAGTTGGACCCATCTTTGATATTTATAAACCCCCCTCCTCTTTGGAAAGCATTGGAAGGCAGAGTTTTAAAAATTTTTTTATTTTTAAAAGTATAAAAAACAAACAAAAAAAACAAAAAAGGAAAACATTAACAACAAGACACAAAGTAGCACAAGAGCAGTACAATCAAAATGGAATTATAGACAAAGCGACAGGGAATCACCAATGGTTGTTGTACTACACGTTGACAACTTCAAAGTGCATGCTCCTGAAATCATGTATAGACTCACAATCTTGATCAAACAGTCATGAACTGTTCCTTACCATAAAGTGACACAGGTCAGCAGTGGCACCATGTTAGCCATCCTGCACATACATACATGGATACATATTTGTCCCTTTCTTCCTTTTCTTCCTCCCCTCATCCCACTTGCTCCTTACTTTTGAGCAGATTCCCTTCATACCCCCCAATCCACACTCCCACCTTGAGATTCGGAAGGCGGAGATTTTGAAGACACATAGTAAGGGCAGGTAGTTAGCACTTTAACACTGTTACTTTTATTTGAGTTTGTACTTATTCGTCACAAGTGTCTATCAAAATTTACAGAACCATTTGGGGGGGCTGATCCGCAGAGTGAACTGGATTTGTCCTGTGAGATTCAGGTGCATCCTCTTTGTTTATGTCTGTGTGGAACTCAGCAGGGATTCTGGGTAGCCGTGAGTCTGGGCTTCTTTGCTCCACTGAATGTGCGCACAGAGGTAAAAGAGTCTTTTATTATCAGATGCTGTACATTTAGGTGTGCAAACATGTCACTGTGTACATGTGTATACATACCAGTGACTGAGTATGTGCATGTGGTATATACATATGGCCATTTTTGCAACTATAGCAGCATCATTGAACACAGATGACAGTAGCCAATGAGAGATAGGCGCTAGGTGTACATACTAAGAGATTTTTAAAGAAAAGCTGAGCTTTCAAAACTCCCTTTTCCTATGAAATGGAGAAATTTCCTCAAGAAACAGGTTAATTTAGGGTTCTTTGAAACACCTAACAATTCACTGGTAAGTTTAGGCTTAAAAACATCTGCATGAAGATTTGCTAGTTTCTAAAGAATTTCTTATTACCGATGACTTTTAGGAGGCATTTATATGTTTTCCATATAACTGTGTCTGATTAGTTTTTTTATATGACTTCTTCATCTGTAACAGAATACATTGGACTTTTAGTAGTTCTCTGTTTTCTGCACAGGAAATTACTCCTACCCTTAGTAGTTTAAAACAACACACACTGACTGTCTCCTGGCTTCTGTGGGCCAAGAATCTGGCCACAGCTGCCTGGGCTTCAGTCTGGGTGCCCGAGGCACTGGTCTCAATGTACAGGGCAGGGTCTGCTTCTGCCTTACCCGTGTAGCTGGTGGTGGCAGCTCATTCCTCAGCTCAGAGGTTATTGGACAAGGAGTTTCAGTACCTCACTGCTTATTGGTGACATTGCATCACTTTTTCTATATTTTGCATCCAATCCAAACACACACACACACACACACACACACACACACACACACACACACAGGCAGTTACCCAAGACATGAACTCCGGGAAGCATGGATCACTTGGGGCCAGTACAGAACCCACCCAGTATACAGTAGCTTCATGATTATACAGTTTATCAAGAAACACGTATTAATAAAAATGAAATCTTTTTCCAAATATTTGTCATATTTTTTCTTCTGATTTAACCACTGAAGCCTGCCTCTTCTGACCCTGGTGTCTAAATTTTTTCTGTGGCACTAAGTTAGTCTCACTGACTTTGGTCTCAACCCTTTCGTTGTTGCCAGTGTAATTGTCCTGAGATTTGAGTAACTGTCCTGAGATTTGCCTCCTGGAAACCTTGAACGGCTGTTTATTCCTGAGTCTGCACTGCTTCTCAATTCAGAAAAACCGTATTGTCTTTGACAAATATAAAATCTTTCTATTTTCCTTTACTACTAATTAAAATTTCAAAATGCATATCGTGAAAAGAGAAACAAAAAACAAGCTACAGCTTCTCTGATTAGCTGCTGAGTGAAAAACTATCCCTTTGAGGACAAAATTCTTGCTCTTTGCACTGGCCTGCAAAGTCCCCACAACCTGAATCATTCCTCTCTTCAAAAAACCTTCCGCTCCAGCCCACTGAGGTTTTCATCACTGCTAGGATATATTTAGTGCTTCGGGACACTCACTCCTTTGTTGCAAAATATTTCAAATCATGCATAGAATTGAGAAAAACTTTTGTAATACTTCTGTGTATTAGGGTACACTCTCAGAGATAGTCCATGGCTAGTGGATACATAATGGATAAAGAAAAGATGCTCTGAAATATATACAAGGACTGGAGGTATTTAGAGAAGATCTCTTCATTATTTAAGTCATAGTGGAGTGAAACACAGATGTAATACATTTAAACAAGTCTTTCTCACAAATATTTTTTTTAAAAATGCATGTATGCTAATAGAATATCGATAATGTCCTTAACAAACACTTTAAACCACTTTATTTTAAAACTTTACTCCCAGAACAAGATCAAATACAATTAATTACTTATTAAGAACTGTTTCTTTGAATAAAAAATATGCAGTCTGTACTTTGGGAGTTTCTATAAACACCTTGCTCTGTTTTCTTATAAAGGGTAGATACACAGCACACTGATATTGCACATGCAGTACCTGTAGTTCTAAGTAGTTCTCATTCTCTTACCAGTGAGAAACATTTACTTCAGTCCCTTGGGTAAAGTGAATCTGAGAAATGCTTGCTTTTTAACAGGAACTAATTAGTAGGTTAGAAGACCTGCCCCATGTGCTTCCCTTGTGGTGGAGAGATTTCCTGTGAAGGTGTAAATTCAGTGTCTTCCTTGCTTTCTAGGCCTGTCCCTGCTAGATCTTAGCTAAACAAGGTGGTCTGTCAAGTCCACACAGTGCCTTCTTGTTGCTATGATAAACAGTCAAGTTAACGCATTCCAATTTCTGTGTCATATAGTGCTTTCTGTCTCTGTGACCTTCAGAATGAATGTAGAGATTATGGAGAAAAAGGTGATGTTACTCCAACAGAAAAATCGCCCTTATTAAACAAAGTAAGTGTGGCTAAGAATGAAAATAAATATGTCAGCGGTTGGGGCTCACTTGGCAGAGGGTAATTCTCTCTGCCTTCTATGGTCTTGTGCCATATGGTTCAGTATATTGTAATCTGAAGATGTTTTTTTTATTATCTTCGAAAGCTCAGTAACCCCTTTCCAGGGACTTACAGTGGTAATAATTTAAATTTTATTAGAAGATAACGTGATAAAAAAAAAAAAAAAAGAAGATAACATGATATAATTTAGAGGTTTTATGATTATAGTTAATGCTAGAAAATAAGCAGAGATATTTGTGTTCACATATATTGAAAAGGCAAGAAGTTCACATGCATCTAAAAGTGTGCAAGTCCTTGCACTTCCTTCTACGACTGCCCCGCAGCCCCTTTGTATTGTAATGTCTGGAAAAGTGTCCCGGTCCCTCCTGGCCTGCAACACCTGCCTGACTGCTCTGAAGTCAGGAGCAGAGGAGACCTCAGTGGATGGTGTCCCCTGAATAAGGGTGCTTTCCCTCAGGAGTCCAATAGAAGTGATTTATTAGCAAGAACCTACTCGTACGGGTTGCCTATTTGGTAGCTAAAAATAGAAAACATCTTTTTCTAAACGCTGGGACATGGCAAGTACAGGCACTAGTCTAAGTTGACCTCCCCTCGGGCCTTTTCACCCAGGCAGCTTTGCTTTTACTGTGGGCAGATGAGTCATACACTCGCTGTTCGCTAGGTGGCAGGATAATACCAATGAAAAAAAACCAGGAAACCCATTCTTTTTTTCCTAATCTCAAATCAAATTTAATGTATTTTAGTGTTCAGACAGTTTAAAGAAGCTGCTCTGAAGCAGGACAGGTTCATATATATATTTGAACTTGCTTCTTCAAAGTGCCAAACCAGATTACTCTCAGAGGTGAAAAATTGTCTTAGTTCTCTGGCTTTCAGCCTTCAGACAATTTAAGTTTGTAAACTGGAATAAACCGAAGTAATGCTGTAACGTTCTTTTTTTTTTTTTAATTCCCTGAAGACGTTCTGATACTTCTCAGATGCCAGCAAATCTGTGAAGAAAGATGATGCTGTTACAATCATATGAAAGAGAAAAGGGAAACAAAAACGTACCCCCAACCAAGACAACTCCTACCCAGAAACCATGCTGTCCGCGTGAGCTCAGGTGTAACTGTGACTTTGCCTTACGGTCATTGAGTGTATGATTCACATGTAGTTTTACAATCTCTTCCTAATGGATAAGAAAGCCTCTATTGTCCTATCAGGACACTTCTTTCAAGTGAGTTACCTGTCTATGATGTTTCCTATTTATAATGTTGTCAGAAGCCTTCCCCAGAAACCATGCTGCTGACCATGAACCATGCTGGAACAGGTTCATTCATTCAACAACTATTAGTAGGCATCAGATAACCAGTTAAATCACAGGTACTGCGCTAGTTGTAGAAAGATCAAATCAGCAGTTTGGATATTGTCTTTTGTTACTTCTAATCTGCCAGCAGACAGAAATATTAAGTAAATAACCCTGGTTAACAAAAACAATTGTTTAAAATACGGAAAAGCCTACAAAAGTATAATGCTGAGTGATACTTTGGTAATGAACAGTTTGACTTGATTTATTCAACAGATATTATTTACTCGGTGCCAGGAAGTGTTCTAGGCGCTGGAACTCAGCTGTGAAGTACCTGGAAAATGATTCCTGTCTGTGTGGAGATATGTCTCAGTGGAGGGACACAGACAACAAACAAAGTAAGTCCGTTTTAGTAGTAAATGAGAAGGCGAGTGCTGTAGAGAAATACAGAGCAGGGAAGGCAGAGAAACAGACTGAGGACTAGCCCGATTGTAAATGGCGTCGTTACCGAGGGTCTCCCTGGGAGTTTAAAGTGAGTGAGGGAAGAGCCAGGCCCGCTTTGGAGGAAGGTGTCCGATTAAAGAGCCAAAGGCAAAGGCCGCGGGGCAGCAATTGTAGTGCGAGTTTAAGGAACCGCAGGAGACTACCGCGCTGGCGTGCGATGGATAGGAGTCTGGGGCGCTGGGCAGGGAGGCGATGGGCAGCAGATCAAGCTGGATCTCACCATCTGCAGGGACTGAACCAGGGAGCCATGCAAGGTTCTGAGCAGAGATGTGATGCATGGGAGGCTCGCTCTGCCTGTGGTGATTAAAAAATATTTTAAGGGTCAAAGAAGAAAGTGAGGAGGCAAGTAATCTAGGAGGTTTCTGGCCCAAGAAGATGGGACACGGGAAGTGCAGTAGAGGCGCTGATCAGCAGCAGGATTCAGGGTGCAGTCTGAAGGTAGAGCCAGCAGGGTTTCCTAGAGGGGTGGATGAAACTTACAAAATGTATACAGGAGTCATGGATGACCGCCAGGCAGTTGGCCTGACTGACCAAAAGCTGTGGGACCATTCATGGAGTTGGGAAGACCAGGGATAGAACCAGTTTTGGGGGCAGTAGCTTAGTATTGGACATGTTGAGTTTGTCCTGTCTGTTATCACCCACAGGAACTATTTTGTTTCATTTCAAAGGCAGAAGAGAGTTGTACACTGGAGGGAAGTGACACTACCTAGACAGTATGGAAAGTGACAAAGCTGGATGAATGAACGGCTCGGGGGTGTGTGGCTCAGAGAGAGAGAACAGGATATGCTCTCTGTGACGATCCAGCACAGAGCTGAAGGATGAGTGAGCCAGCTGGGTGGAGATGTAAAGAACTCTCTCCCCTCAGTGGTATGAGTGAGGGTGTCCCACGGAGAAGCAGTCTAACCATAGAGAGTATAGTCACTGGGCAAGATCCTTGGGGCAAGACGGTAGCTTGCATTTAGCAACTTTATAACTTCAAACTATTTTAAGTAACAGCCTAGAGTATGTCCTGAGGGTTCTGAAGGAATCTTGTATGAAAATGACCTGTGGCCTTGATTATTGAGAATGACTCTGAGGTACCCATATGCTGGGTCAGTAGAGGTCTTAGGGCAGCTGTCACCAACTGGAAAGTGCATGTATCTTCTTGAGCAGCAAGGACAGCTCAGGAGCTTGGTGTGTCCTGCCTTGGCCAGTTACTGAGAGCAGTCAGGCTTGGGGTTGAAGCCCTGGGCTGCATGTTCTTGCTGTGTAATTTCAGGCAGGTCATGTAAATATTTTGTGCCTGAGTATCTTTTTTAGTAAAGCTACTTTTACCCTGAGGCACAAAGGAAGATACATGTCACTTAGAATATACAAAGGCTTCAGTAAATAGCAGGCATTACTCTTTCTATGGCTCTGAATCACCATGGACTTCGTTTTTAAGGTAGGGAATACTGAAGTAGTCAGATATATTCTGGTTGAAAAAAAGAGATCAGAGTGGACAATAAAATACCTCCTTGGCCTTCATGATAGTTTTATCTAGATTCCTGTTATGGCTTGTGTTTAGATGTTCCTCACACCCAAGCCCCGTGCAATTATAGATGGGTTTTTTCATAGTTGGCTGCATCTACAGTGTGTGATTAATTTACTGTGCAATGCTAGGATTAAGGATGCCAGGATTAAGGGTGGGTGGTCACTAAATCAGTCCACTAATTGGTTTGGCACCACCCTAATCCCGGCAGCCTGGATAAATATAAGGGAGAGAAAGTGGCTTGTCTTGTCTCTTGCTTGCTTTGTTACCTTCTGCCCACCACGAACTATTTCTCCTCTGTGAAGCTCCTCTGCCATGTGCCACCCTGCCTTGGAGCCAGCCAGTTATGGACTGAAACCTGTACAGACTGTGAGCTAAATAGACCTTTCCTTGCTTAACTTGTGGGTGTTGGGCATTTTGTCTCAGCCATGAGAAAAGTAACTAAGACAACCCCCAAATAGCAAGACTGAAAAATAAGAGCAGGCATTTACTGGGTGATTACTACAAGAGCTTAACTGCATATGCATGTCCCACCCTGTTCTTCCCACCACATGTGTAGGGGGGACAGATCAGGAAACAGGCTCACAGTCTTAATAGAGAGGTGCAAAGCTAGTGAGTGGCAGATCCAGGATTTCAAAGAAGCTGTCATCTTTGAAGTTCTTCAAAGCAATATCCTAACTTTCTCCCAGCACACAACTATTTATTTTGGCAGGTTGCACTGAAGTACATTTCTCATAATGGAAACTTTTAACATAAGAATTCAACTTGAGGAGTAGGGGAATAAAATCTGCATGAGAACATACCTATGTTTCACGTTCTCTCTCTTCCTCCCCCCCACCCCCTTCTCAGTTCCTCCCTCCTTCTCTCCTTCTTTCCTTTCTTCTTCTCTCTCTTCTTTCCTTCTATTTTCCCTTCAGAACACAAGGTGGTCATGTTATCATATAAAGATTTTTGAAACTTAAACAATTCTCATATCCACCTAGCACTCTACACAGAGGCAAACTCTTCAGATGTGGCGTTCCTCATCTCCTTGCTGCAGGACGCAGTCTCTGGTTGCCTTCACCACCCCCCACCCCCCGTAGCTGGAGAGAAGCTGAGCAAGTCTGGCTCCTTCTCTGCTTTGCTTCCCTAGTCAGGTCAGTCATCCTTGTGCCTTGGCAGCATCTTGTAATAGCGGTGGGGCCTCTTTTAAAATCTTTATATTCCAGGAAGATTGGCTTTGGATCCAATCTATACAGCCCCATTGGATTTTTATGTTATTTTTTTATAAATGTCATTACTTGCCTTTGAAATTAGCCTGAAGCCTCATCTTCCAGGCATTTCTGGAAACCATCTTGAACAAGGCTGTGTAGATGTTACTACTAGGTCGGGGGGGGGCAGTTAATGGTGTCTGCACACCGTTTGGATGTTTCTCTTTGTTACCGATGCCTTCCCAGTGCCTCCTGTGTTTGTTTTTTTTTTTTTTTTTTTTTTTTTTTTTTTT